>CM049866.1:47643495-47673495 GCA_027474115.1 Schizopygopsis malacanthus | reverse complement strand
AGAACCTTTAATATCTGAAGAACCTTTTTGTCTAAATGGTTCCATAAAGAACCTTTAATATCTGAAGAACCTTTTTGTTTCAAAAGGTTCTTTGTGGTGAAATAAGGTTATTTAGATTATAAAAAGGTAAGGTTGCATTATTTTTGCATTCTGTAGCAGGAATCTCTGAGGCAGGGAGCTCTAAGACCAAGCTAACATTGCAAGGAGCTTGGAGACTATGGTGCCTAATACCGGACCATCTTTGGCAGCTGTAATAGGAGTAACAGGACCAAGAGGCAATGACAGATGAAGAGAGCTTGGAGATGAGAGTGGCTGAGATGGGAGTTTTTGAACTGAGATGCTTTGGTTTCTGGCTTTGGCTGAACCTTATCACAGTCAGGAACCTCTGAAGAAGTAATGACTGTAATATCTGGCCATGACAGACACCTCTGGGCCAGTATAGGGATGACTGGGAGACGAGTCCATGGTGGCTGAGGACTGAGACAGTCTTTGGCTCTGGCCTTTTCAGGAACCTCTGAGGAGACAATGACACCATTGGGGTGCCTATGACAGGTGTGTAGCAGCCATAGCGGGAAACCTCTTTAGTATCTTTGGCTTGCTTGGGAGAGAGCTCTGGCATTTGGACAGCTGTGGCAGGAACCTCAGGAATGGAGTGGCAATGATGGAAAAACAAAAAGGGGCAACCAAAAGAAGTATGTACATATATATACAATATGTACACATCCCTCTGGAAGCAATACCGCCAGACGCAAATACTGCTTCCTCAAACCAAGGTGCAAGACGCTACACAAGGCTTGCTCGCCCCGCAAGACGCAAAGGTGAGAGGAGGGATGGAAGAGTCTCCCACAGCAGCCCGCAAGACGCAAAGCTGCATGAAAGATGCCAACTGGAATGGTCTTATAAGACGACCTGAAACAAAACAGAAAAAAGAACAGGTTTGACTTTTTGTTTCCTTCCCACGAGTAATTAATTATTTTTAGCTGATATCAGGTTAACTACCTTAAACCAGTTGTGGGACATGATTTGCCCCAGACCAAGTCGCCGGCTTTGCTTCTCATGCAGGAGAGCCCTGAGGAGATCACAGCATTCTGTGCAGGAAGACATGAAGGACATTTGATAACCTTTAACTTTCCACCTTAAATTACTTTAAATTTGCTGTATTTGATCATGTTATTTATTCTAAGCTGTAAGGTGTTTTGTATGATTCTGAATTATTAATTATTTAGTGATGAAGATCTCACCTTTTGACAGGCCGGGTTTGGACCACTGCCTGTACTGCAGCAGGAACAGGTCAAAGTCACTAGGGAAATGTCCACACAGCAATTTGAACATCACAATCCCTAGAGACCAGACCGTTGCCGGCCCGCCGTAGTACTTCCCCCTGCTGTAGTACTCTGGAGGGGAGTACACTGTCGTGCCTGGAGGAGAGTGGAGTTTGTATGATGTGTAAATTTGCATTAATGCAGCATTGTTGTTCTGTATCTATTAGGAAGAAATGAATTCTATCATACATACCACGGTATGACTTGTACGGTGACCTCCTCAGAATGTCCCCGCAGCCGAAGTCAATCAGCTTGACTTCGGATGTCTCCCTGTTTATCAGTAGGTTGCCCAATTTGACGTCACAGTGGAGCACTCCACGGAGGTGGCATATGTTTGTGGCGTGAGCTGCCTGCCACATGATCTGCCGTGTTTTCTCCTCGTCGAGGCATCCGCCGTGACGCCTGATGAACTGTACCAGATTCTCACAGTGAGAGGGACATTCGAGGACCATGACGAAGTGGTCAGGGTGGTCCGTCCAGTCCAACAGCTTGATGATTTCAGGCACACTGGGACCTTTGTTCGCCAGGATGGTGAGGGCGATCTCTTTTGGAAGGGGGACTGGATGATCGGGCTAGAAGAGTTGAGTTTTTATGATGTTACGTGGAGGTGGTTACTCAAATAGGGATTTAGTTGGACTGGTCTTGGACCAGTTTGTTAATTTAATTTGTGATTAATATTAATATGAGACATTTTATATTGTTTTACAGTGCAATGTACTTACAATGAATATACATTTTGTGTGTTGGGTCTTTGTGACGTATTTCAAAGCCACCTGATGAACAAAAACAAATATATATATATATATATGTTATTTAAGATACTCTAAGAAGAGGGGTTTAGAGGATAAAAAATTTGCTAACTTGGTAATGTGTTATATATTTTACTTACTTTAAGATTATCCTCCAGACGTGTCCCTTCATACACCACACCAAATCCACCTTTCCCCAGCTGATCCCCCACAGTGTAACGGCTGAAGATGTAGTCTATTAAAAGATAAAGTAACAGAATTTCACATGAACTCAGTGCCTTGTGATGTGAGATGCCGTATTTAACCGTTTGTTCTGCCCAACTGGGGAAAAAAACATTACAATAAATCGCACCACCAAAATGTGCATGTGTCCGTTAAGTCCACGAGACCGTAGAGTGTCCCATTCGTCATTTTAGCATTCAGAAGGGTGCTCGCGAGCGCACTAGTGCAAGCTCCCAGCAGACTTCTACCCGACAATCAAAGCGGCATTACGTCACGAAAGTACGAACTCATAGGAAGACCGCGAGGGTTTAGGGTACCATTTGGGACAGGGCCTCGAAAAACCCGAAGACTCAAAAGGTGAACTAATCAATTCTCTTTCTGGCTCATACTGCATTAATCACATGATGCACGAACGACTCGGAAAAACCCGAAGACTCGAAACAAGTGAACTAATTCCAGTACAGAACCGATAGGATGGTGCACATGCGCGACTGAATGAATCACTCCCCGAGACGACTCGTTCTCCTCGAGTCACATTAAAGATTCGTTCAAAATGAACGAATCGTTCAAGACCGACCCATCACTACAGTTTTTACCCACCTGTTTACGTTCACTTAAGCTATAACCGACTGTATTTATGTGAGATACTCGAGTCTACACGATAGACGTTTGGACTGCTGTGTGTGTATTTGAGCAATGAGCGTTGTATGAGAACTGAAGAAGTTGATCGTGCTTGAAAGAGAGCTCTTCTATCAGCACTAACTTTAAGTTAATCGACAACGAATAATGACTCCAGGGGAAAATGGGACGTCTGGTCACCCTATCCCTAACCCTTCAGGTGCTGAGGCCATGGACCCTTTTCACAAGACTGTGATGACGCGTTTAACGGTCATCAGCATCGTAAATACTCAAAAATGTCATATTTGTATTTTTTTTATGTATGTACATTTATAACACTATTTTTTGTATTATATTACCTTTGCATCAAATTACAAAAAAATAGTTTACGCTAATGCGAGGGTGTTTCTAATACAGCGTCTATGTGAGGGACGGTAAATGTGACATCGTTTGCTCTTCTGACTGCCGTTATCAGTCTCCTCAATTTTTTTCCTTTTATTGAAAGTCATGAAAACACTATCGTAGAGTTTTTATTTTGCAATTTTAAGCAAATGGGAATGCAAAAAATATATCTGTGGTACGCTCTCATTCACTGCTCTTCAAGTTAACCCAACTATGACGACTTCCGCTTCTGAAAAACCCGGAAACGTGAAAAAGGTCCATTGTTTCAGATCGCTAGTTCGCGTTTTGGTAGCCTATCCGTCCACTGCGGCTGTCATACTGAGACTAGATATAAAGCCCCTCATCCAATGACAGAGACACATTTTGAAAGACGAGACAGTTAACTTGACCTATAGAATGAATTTTGAATGTCCGGTAGTCCTTAAATAACATGTTAGTCTCGTTTCGTCTTGTTAAAGAAGACGTGTCATAAATGTCGTCATAGTTTTTATCATCAGATATTAGTTTTAGCTCGTAAACTTCTCTTAGTCACAGAAAAAAGGTTAGTTGACGAATATTTTTCGTCGTAGTCTTCGTCGATGAAATTAACACTGTATCAAACAGAGAAAATTATTATTATTGTTATACTTTATTCTCAAATTATTCATGTTAACAACATCAGCATTGCGTGACTATAGTGTGTATTAGCATGTAGATTTTAATTTCTGTACAGTCCAATATTTAATCATCATACCATTCGAATTTCATATTTATAAATTATTTTAACCCAAAAAGCAAATTATGCTTCCTACGAACTGGTTTTCTTTAAAATACAAATATTGTGTAATCTCAGGCTATCTATAATCAGAAGCACATTTAAAACTGCAATTTAATTTAATTTGCATGTGTTTCATAAACACATAATCCTTTCTGGATCACAATCTGCCATCAAAATGATAAGTTGAATTATTCTAGCTGCTGTGAGAAAAGGCTATAGTATGATCAGCCAGCTGCAGGATCCTCGGATGTGATAGCCTAGTAGCGGGGACGAACTTCTTTATGTTTACAGACGTGACGTAATGACGCAGTGCCATGCTCGAATCTCCCGCGAAAACCTACCCGTACCACTCAAATTAGAAAACATTATTATAGGCTAACCGTTGTGAATCGGGCTAAAGTAAGGCGATAGTTTTGAACACTGGCTGGTTATGTACTTTCTCAAATATTGATTTGGGATCATTTTTAACCAAAAAAACTTACGGACTGCAGCTTTATTGACTATTTTTACTTGATATCTATCTTGAATATTCATAGTTTTAACATGTATTAATAATACATAAAGACATATAGCAATAATGTTTTAACATGTCCTTGAATAAAGATCTGACCATGCCTGTATGCTGTATGTAGGCTACTAATGTGTTTTTTTTATATTGTGTCCTGACAGATTTACATGGTCAAAGTACAGCGAAATCATATTCTCATAACATGGTTGTGTCATGTACCATCACTACTTCTTCCTGCCCATGCCACCTTCCTCTTCTCTCCCTCATCCTGCTGCTGCTGCTCCTCTCCCTGACCTGAGATGCTCTCTGGGGGCTGTTTTTTGGCAGCTCTGAAGAAAGAGCACAGCCTCCGCCACCATTTCTTGCCCTTTCTTTTCTCCTTCACTTTCTCTGCCCCCTTCCTCTCCTTCGCCCCCTCCTCTCCTCTTCCTCTTCCTTCCCCCTCCTCTCCTCTTCCTCTTCCTTCCTCTCCTCCTACCTCCTTCCTTTCCTCCTCCTGCTTCTCCTCCTTCCTCTCCTCCTCCTGCTTCTCCTCCTTCCTTTCCTCCTCCTGCTTCTCCTCCTTCCTCTCCTCCTCCTGCTTCTCCTCCTTCCTTTCCTCCTCCTGCTTCTCCTCCTTCCTCTCCTCCTCCTCCTCCTTCCTCTCCTCCTACTCCTCCTTCCTTTCCTCCTCCTGCTTCTCCTCCTTCCTCTCCTCCTCCTCTTCTCCTCCTTCCTCCTCCTCCTGCTTCTCCTCCTTCCTCTCCTCCTCCTCCTCCTCCTCTCCTCCTTCCTTCTCCTCCTCCTGCTTCTCCTCCTTCCTCTCCTTCTCCTCCTCCTCCTCCTCCTTCCTCTTCTCCTCCTTCCTCTCCTCCTCCTGCTCTCTCCTCCTCTCCTCCTACTCCTCCTCCTTTCCTCCTCCTGCTTCTCCTCCTTCCTCTACTCCTCCTCCTCCTCCAGCACCAACAGGGGTCTCATCGCGGGGATGAGGGTGTTGAACCGCCGTGTTGGTGCTTGGTTTTGGGGGTGTACTAAGATGTTGATCGTACACCTCGCCAATCGTCATCGGACTCACTTTAGTACCTCGCTGTCCCATCGCTGTGAAAACTCACTGACCACTACTACAACAAACCCACAAAGACTGTAAGAACGTCACGCGCTTTATATTCCCGCGAGTTCGATTCAAACGCGCTCTATGACGTCATAAGGCTTTGAGCGTGTACGAACTTTCTTAATGATTCACGTTTATTTTAAATACAAACATGATACAAATAAAATAAAACATTAAAAGACTAAAATATGTTAGAATAAAGCAAATGTATCATAAATAAACAATGTGTAAATATCTCAATGTTTTAATAGATTTCCTTCAAATATACAAAAATATGTAGGTAAAAGCTAGCCTATATATTTTCTATTAAATAATTTTAAGCAAAAAATGTAAATAAATATATTTTTGTTGCATGCATGAAACCTTATTATTAATAGGAGTTGCTGTTAATATTTTTACGAATAACTTTTTGTGCACGTTGTTAGTTTCTCCAGTAGAGGGCGTTTATTTTACATGTAATGTGTTCTGATTGACTTGGCCTAGTCTGTGGTTTACTTTGTGAGATTTATTGGTGTGTATCTCTTCTCTAGAATATGAAATGATGTTTTTCAGAGTGAGAAATCACTGCTGTGCCCTACATTCAACTCTGTTTGGAAACTGTACATTCAAATCCACATGCAAATTGCTCTTTGCTCTCCTAATGTCCAGTTTCACCAAACCTCAAAGTCATTTATCACAAAGTCTTTCTTTTGTGCAGTTTTATGAATATGTTTAACAGAACTTGCTTCTTTCAGCAGTCAATGTAATCCTAAGAAAGTGAGTGTTTCATGTGTCATAGTTCTGTCCTCTGATGTTAATTATAAACCAAAACTCAAGGTTCCCAAAGTTAAACACTCAACTGGTCTGTTTGCATGTACTGCAGTTCACCAACCTGTCTGCATACCAGTGGACTCAAACTTTATAGTGTGTGTGTGAGAAGTTTTTCTGTTTGATGTGATATGTGCATTTTAATTTTAAAGGAACAGTGCAAACAAAAACTAAAATTTGCCCTCAGGCTATGCAAGATATAGATGAGTTTGCTTCTTCATCAAAACAGATTTGGAGAAATGTAGCATTACATAATTTGTTCACCAATGGATCCTCTGCAGTGAATGGGTGCCGTCAGAATGAGAGTCCAAAGAGCTGATAAAACATCACAATAATCCACAAGCAACCACCAACCACTGTATTTGCATGTAAACATTTGCTTGATTCGTGCATATTTTCCCCCTGAATCAGAAAAAAACAAGTTTTTTTCTAAAGAAAGCAACATCCATTCACGGCAGAAGATCAATTGGTGAGCAAGGGATGTATTGAAAACATACTCCAAATCTGTTCTGATGAAGAAACAAACTCATCTTCATTTTCAGGTGAACTATTCTTTAAAAGGGATAGTTTTATTTTTCACTAAAAAAATTGTTATAATTGACTTTCATGTCTGTCTTTTTTTCCGTGCAGAACTAAAAGGAGTTCACAGAATGTCTGAACAGTGACCGCAGCTGTCAAGAAGGCAAGGTTTAATAATGTTTAGTCTGTTTATAAGTGAAAGTAACATACGGCCAAGTATGGTGACCCATACTCGGATTGAGTGCTCTGTAATTAACCCATCTAAAGTGCACACACACAGCAGTGAACACACACACACAGCGTGAACACACACACACCAGTGGGCAGTCAATCCTGCGACACTCGGGGAGCAGTCGGGGGTTCAGTGTCTTGCTCAGTCGTGGTATTGAGGATGAAGAGAGCGCTGTACATTCACTCCCCCCCACCTACAATTCCTGCCTGACCTGAGACTCGAACCCGCAACTTTTGGGTTACGAGTCCGACTCTCTAATCATTAGGCCACGACTTTGCACATCTTACTTGTCTTGCACATCTTGTTTTGCACTTTTCTTTATTCTATTACACTTTTTACTCTTTATTTCTCTTTTTTACCTATATATATGCTCTTGTGTGGTGTTACTTTTTATATAATTTTTATTCTTTGCACTGTCCACTGAGCGGACCTGATTCGATCTACATTTCACTTTTGATTATACCCTGTATAATTTATCATGTGACAAATAAAGAAACCTTGAACCTTGACTTCCCATAAGCTTGGATGATTTGGACTTTAGAGCAGGACAATGGTTATGACACTTTTACGGTGCTATTTCTTGTTGTCGTTTCTGACGCTTGACAGCTCCCCATCCACTTTCATTCAACAAAATAAAGAAGTTTGAGTTCGGAATGATGTGAAAAAAACGCCCTGATTCGTCCTGATTTGAGACTGATCAGGGTGCTCCTGAGGTGCTTCATATCCAGTGACATCCAAACCTGTCCAATGTTCGACCCTGTTGCTCTTCTTTCACTCCGGTCTATGACGATGCCTCTCCTTGATCATACAGGGTTACAGAACTGGACCAGCAACAGGAATTTGCTTACATTCCTAAACAAACGTCACAAGATGGCATACAGATTCTAATATAAATGCAGTTATATAAGCAAAAATATTTTATGATTAATATTTGTTAGTGAAACTTAAATGTAAATTATTTACAGTCATATACTTGTATGTTGAGGAAATGCATTGTGACAGTGAGATCTATAGCACCTTTAGAAAATGTTTAATTCAATATTAAATCATATTTACGTGTTTACTTAACATTACATTGATCTTTTTCAGTTGTATTTATTTATTTAATGTTATTTTACGTTTTTAGTTAGGCAACAATATTGGTAAATAATGGATAGCTGTTCAATGCAAAATGTAAATAAATTATGAGGAATTGCTTAAAAGCATTGCGCGATATTGAAATGGATATGAATACAGTGTATGCATATTCAGCACCATTAGAAAATATTGCAATTACTCAGTGTTATTTTCAATCAGTTTAAAATATTCTCAATATTATTTAAATATTAAATATATTTTTACTTAATGTTACGTTAGTATTCTTTCCTGTTTTGTTTGTTTACATTTTTTGTATTCTGATATCAGTAAATAATGGATAGTCATTCGACCTCAACGCTATAAACAAACCAATAAAAAAGCAGTTATCCAAAAAGCATTATTTTATGGAAGAGAAGTGAGTGCATTTTATTTCAGCATTTCTTTCACAATGTGTACAATAGGGGAGAAGTTATTAATGTCCTTTTTGTAAAGCTACAGGGCGAAGCCCTTCAAATATTCCATGACTAAAATGATTAGTGTATATTCCAGAAAGACTGCATTAAATGTGCATGCGCTCATATGCAGGCTCCGCCCCCTCTCGCGCGGCAGGTAGAGTTACGAGCGCGAGTCACTTGTCACTCCAGCTCGAGCGCACCTGTTGCATCGTTCTAGACTTTTTGTCCTTACCTTCATTTGTTTTTACATTCTTGTCTGTATCAGCAACCCAAACCCCGCCGTGTTTGAAGCAAAGTTCACATCTGTGAGAAAACAGATTGAGATGGCTTGAAGACGAGTTTACCTCAGGAGTTTCTGGAAACGGGAGGAATTACCTGCGAAGTGAAGAACGGGACCGTAGATTCTCTCTGCTGAGGGGTAAGAGCTCGTTTCTACATGCGATCAACCCAAGGTCACCACTGCGCTGAGAACGACGCGACGCGTCAAAACTAGAACGCGTCTGTTATAAGGAGCGCACGCTTGCGATGTTTTACTTCTCAAGCGTCACGTCCACTCTTATGTGCGTGAAATGTGCTGTGGTCAGTCGTGCGATTAAATGACTAAAACAGGCTCACTCGAGTTCGTCAAAGGATCTAGCTTAGCTATAAATACTTAGCATTTCACTTTAAAATTATTTTTCGAACAAACATTATTGGAGTAGCCTGTTTCATATAAGGAAAATAGTAGGCTATTTCAGTCTTTCTGCTTCAAAATGTCATGTAATTCAACGTTGCTTGCTTTCCTTCTAAAGAATGAGTGAAAATTGTTACTACACACTTTTTTTCAGTGTAGAAGGCTATTATTAAACTAACTAATGTCTAGGTGTGGTTTATTAAAACATACTAAGATATATAAACAGAAGAAACAACTTTACAAGCAAAGGGTTTGTTTTGTTATTATAGTTTAATAACTTTCAGTAGGCTGCTAATTCATTAGCAAACATAATATCACTGATACTTGAGAAATGGGACAAAACGTCACAATTTATCTGCCAAAATATAAATAAACAAGTTTGTTTTGTCTGTCTGTGGTCAATAGATAGAGCTATAAATCAGTTTCAAATCATTCTGTGGTCTCAATTCATTAATTTATTGAAAATGTATATCACATGCAAACATAAGTGAATGCATTTGAACAACTTGGACAGATCCAAAATGAATATAAATATAAAAATAAATATATGTGGGGTTATTTGAGAGCTAATGTCTTGGCCGGCGTGCTCAAAAATCAGTGATGTAATGCTTAACAGATCTGGTTTGGCAACTTATGTTTGACTGCAGTTGAATGGCAATATTTGATATGATGTGTGCCATTTATGTTCCCAATAGCTGTTATCTTTTGTAAAGAAACATTTGCAAAACATTTGACATTCAGGATCCGTTCGGCGGACACGGACACGGCACGACCACGTTTTCAATCAGCTTGACCCGAGTGCTTGATCAACGCGTCCTCCTGACATCAGTCGGGCAAACAAGCCACACAAATGTCCCTCTTGATCACAATACGAGACAAACACACTTATCATTCACAGAAAACCATCATCATCGTTACGGATGGGAAATAAAAGCCTTTAGCTGACAGACACTCAGGCCTTTTGCTCGTGTTTATGTTTGATTCGGATTATAAAGCAATTCACCCCTGCAGGGCAAAGGCCCCGCAGACATTATCTCCTTTTGCACATCTGTTTGAGGAGGCATTACTTCATTTCTGAAGTCAATAAAGGTGAGCTTAATGGTTATGGGGGCTTTACGGTTTTGTTTATAGCTTTTAAAGCTTGCACAGTTCAGTGGTTCGATTCAAACTACTCCAGGTTTTGTGTAGTGATCGACCGATATTGATTATATGTACGTTTATGTACCCGATAACCGATATGCAGAACCGATATTTATTTACTGTTATAAAGTAAATAAATAACAGAGTGAAGCTTTGGTTTTTCCTTCTTTCAGTCGTCTTAACAACAACAACAACTGTTGAAAAAAATTTTCTGTAAAATGTAATCTTCAAATTACAACAATATAAACATTTTATTTATAAAAAATTCAGCAACACTGATATTAACAATCAAAAGAATGTATGTTTTCAAATGGAGAAAATAAAGGACAGAAGTTATCTTCATTTTAAAAATTAGGTTTAAACGCTGTTTAATAGACTAAAGAGTGAAGAATAATTCACTTTTTTTTTAATAAAAAGCATCATCAGCAACACTGGAATATTGACAATAAGCAAAAGAATGTCTAATGTTTTCAAATGGAGAAAATAAAGGACAGAAGTCATATCAACTTGCATTTCTTAACTACAGTTTTATCAGAATTATTAAACTAGTGGTGGGCCGTTATCGGCGTTAACGTGCTGCGTTAACGCGAGACTCTTATCGGGCGATAAAAAAAACTGCTGATCAGCGCCGGTTTATCTATTCTACACAGAGTTGGGTTGGGAGCTGGGTCTATACTACGCAAACTGCTATGATCGACTTTCACCCTGATATTTTAGCGCGGATGTATACCTAGCCGAATTGCACTGTAGGGGGCGAGAACGAGTCTTCGAACTAGAGGCTCGCAGTCCGTATTTATTTGGACAGATTGTTAACGGCTGGTCTATGTGGTGAAATACAATCGGGCAGGACATCCAAACGCTCACCTATCATTCATCAACCTCAAATATGGCTTTTCATCTGAAAGATATAATTTAGTAGCAACTTTACATGGCCGCTCAATATGATGTTAACCTAGAGAAATGTGCGCTATTGAAGTGTTTGTGTGGAAGCGCGTTTGCGCAGGACAGGCTCCGGTGCGCTCACTTGCTCTTAAAATCTCCGTCATTCTTGAGTCATACAGATAAAAGTAGCCTAATACATCTTTCGAATCTGTAAAGACTCTACGTTTATTTGTGTGCACTCAGAATAACAACGAAACGTTGCGCTTTTAAGCAAACAGGATGCGCTTTAGGTCTCATGTGAACTTGAGAATTCACTCCCGTGCCACCCTCTGCTTCGAACCTGTGTGTATGCCTAACGTTACTGTGAAATTACCACATCAGACGTGACGTGCTAACATGGATGCAGCTATGAAGCCGCCGGGTTTGCTTCAGGGAAAATGTATTTTTAAGAAGCTTCCCAATGGAAACTGTAAACAGTTCATCACGACCTCTTATGTAGGCCTACAGTTCCAAATTCATGTTTAACTGAATAAACAGTTAGTAAACACAAGTACATCTTATTGAACATAGTTTATTTTCATCACCAATTATCATAGTAGAACAGCTTTCTCAAGCAGTTTGTGATGCATTTTGGAAACAGGAGATGAGCCCCTGGTCTAATGCGCCACCTGGCTTGAGAAACCCGTTCTCAAAGACTTACTTTTAGTCATTATTTGGGTAGCACACATATTCTGAATGCCTTCGGCAGAATTCAAATGAGCCATTTTAATCTAGATTAATCTAGATTAATTCCAAGATTAATCTAGATAAAAAAAATTAATCTATACCCACCCCTAGTTTAAACGCTGTTTAATAGACTAAAGAGTGAAGAATAATTCACTGAATAATATTCTCTGGAATATTGAAATAAGCTATAACAAACAAAACATTGTATTTTATTGCATTTCTTAACTGTTTTATCAGAATTATTAAAATGTTTTTGTCTAGATTATGAAAACTGCTGACAGCGGTTTATCTGTTTACACAGAACTATACTCAAACTGCGATCGCTTGCGGAGATAATAAATCATTAATTTAGATAGAGATGTATTTATTTAGATGTTTATTGGTGAAATAATGGTTCTATAGTAAATGTTAATATAATTTAGTGTTTCTCAAACGAGTGAATCTTGTATAAAGTTACATGCGGTGGTCGTGCTGGAGCTTCTCCTGAGTGAACCGTGTGTGTGTGTGTGTGTCCACTGCTCCAGGTGTGTGTGTGTGTGTGTGTGTGTGTCCACTGCTCCAGTGTGTGTGTGTGTGTGTGTGTGTGTGTGTCCACTGCTCCAGGTGTGTGTGTGTGTGTGTGTGTGTGTGTGTGCATTCACTACTGTGTGTGTGCACTTGGATGGGTCGAATGCAGAGAACACATTTCACTGCTGGTTATACTCTGTATAATTGTGTATGTGACAAATAAAAAAAATAAAAAAAAAATATCGGTTATCGTTTTTTTTTCAAAACCGATATCCGATTATGGTAAAATGCTTAAATATCGGTAAAAATACCGGTAAACCGATATATCGGTCGATCTCTAGTTTTGTGGTTTTATTCAGGCCTTTGATCTGGTTGGCTAAGGTGAACTGAAATATGTAATTGGTCACTGTAGTTCCTCAATCTACTGAGTCAAATAATGATGTCTAAAAATGAGCACATTACACAATAGAGCAGGTGACGTGGAGACGGTCCCATCAGAGACTGATTGTTTTTGCTCGGTCACCTAAGTGAAAGCAAATTAAATTACATATCATGTTCCTCAGCAAAAGACGGCGGTGGCTCTTTCTGTGGCTTGTTGTTGCACTTTTGCGTGGATACCAAAGTGGTCATTACCATAAATGCTTTCTAAGGGTTAGATCTGACAGATATGTGTTTCTGTGCATGTGTGGTCTGGATCGGACACTTCATGCATGTTTTAGTGACTGTCCATTGAACTGATTTGCTTTGAATATCATACAGTAATTGTCTCACAGGTTGTTAATTGGAATATCAGGAAGAGGAATTGTAGTGAATTGCACACAGTCATATACAACAGGAATTTTCTTAGTCCAAAAAACAAAAACATAATTGCATCATTATTTGTGACAAACTTTGCTAATTTATTTCCTTATATGCAGTCAGTGGATAAAAAATATGATGTGAATTAGTTATTTGAAAACAATGTAGTTGTCAAATTAAAATGCCTTTAATTTTTTTGTCTGTATTGACAAAAAATATTGATTTTTTTTGTCAGTACTGACAAAAAAATTAAAGGCATTTTAATTTGACAACTACATTGTTTTCAAATAACTCATTCACATCATATTTTTAATCCACTGATATTTAATCCATATGCTGTTTTTTTAGGTAAATTAAAGCTTTATGTACTCAAATTTTGGTCCATAAAATCAATAAAAAATAATTAAGATTGAAAAGATTAAAAAAAATTCCGATAGATCCTTGCATTCAAATTTGAATTGTAGTTCTGAAGTCTATAGCTATCTCAATTCAAATTCAGTTCAAATTCAGCAATGAATAATGCATTCTCAAATGATTTCTGAATGGAGCACAATGCTGATTGTAAACCTTTCAAGTTGTTCTTGGAAAACTTCAGATCATTATTCTTTTCAATTGAATGTGTGTTTGTTGATTGTTGCTTGCACACGTTTCCAAATCCCCAGAGATTCCTTTGGGCTATAAATGCTGACATTTGTTTATCATTCATGGAAACGTCATCGTGGTGGACAGCCGGTAAACCATGACACCCCCACAGCCAGAATCCTGATGACTTTACTCCGTTGTGTACTCACTGCTGTGAAATGACACATTCTCTCTTTAGTATTAAAATGATCAGTGTCAATCGAAGAATAGCTGACAGTATCCTCTAATATATTATTGCAATGCTCTTTTCAAGGACTCTAGACTTTGCTCGTTGTTGACACGTCCTCACTCACACACACACAGACACACACACACACTCACACACACACACACACACACACACACACACACACACACACCACACACACACACGCACACACACACACACACACACACACACACACACACACACACACACACACACACACACACACACACACACACACACACACACACACACACATGGTTTACGGGGACTTTCCATAGGCGTAATGGTTTTTATACTGTACAAGCTGTATGTGCTATTGCCCTACACCTACCCTACACCTAAACTTAGCCCTCACAGGAGACGGTGCATTTCTATTTTCCCTCAAAAAAACTCACTCTGTATGATTTATAAGCGTTTTAAATTATGGGGACACTGAAAATGTCCTCATAAATCACTTCTCCTTGTAATACCTATGTCATACCCATGTCATTATACAAATTTGTGTCCTCATAAACCACATAAACATGACACACACACACACACACACACACACACACACACACACACACACACACACACACACACACATGCTGACTGCAATGATATTCTCCATGTTGACACATTTAGCTGTTCCTTTCTTTAGTTAGGAGAAATGATTGTGATTGTCCTGAATTCAGATTCGTCTCATTTGCTCTTTAAGAGAGATATAATCGTTTCCTCTAAATTCTCCAGTGATCTCACATGTGTCTTCTCTAGAATTTCAGTAGGAGTTTCAACCATGTCTCAAATTGTACTCAGGTTTGTCTACAATCTAAATATGATCTTAATAAGAATTGTTCAGAGATCACATGATCTGCTGTGTACATTCATTCTCCCAGCTAACTCAAACATGTTATAATAATGCTTTGCTAACCTTCCCATTAAGTAAATATAGTGTTATTTCTAAATGTTCTCTGAAAATGTTTTAAAAACCTTTTTTCTTGGTTATGCGAATGTTTAGGGAACATTCCATTTGATCATTTTGCAAATATTAAGGGAATGTTTCATACAGATTCAGATTCATATAACATTTTGAAAACATTATTAAAGACCAGATAACTTTGACTGACCGTTGTATTAACATTACTGGAATAACATTTGTTCATAACTTTGAAATAACCTTTCTGTTCTAAGAATGTTTTGATAATGTTTCCATTACACAGATTCTACCAAATGTTACTTCTGAATGTCCTCTGAACACTCAAAACATTTAGTTTTTATTAATTTTTTGGTTATGCGAACACTCATTCCATTTGATAGATTTCCAAACATTACATTTACATTTATGCATTTAGCAGACGCTTTTATCCAAAGCTGGTAATACTTTTTTTTTTGCCAGTATGTGTGTTTCCTGGGAATTGAACCCACGACCTTTAACGCTGCTAACACAATGCTCTAACCACTGAGTCACAGGAACACACATTACGGCTTTTGAATGTTGTCTTAACAGTAGTAACCTTTAACAAACATTAGAAAAACATGCAACTAAACCACGAACAATGAATGTATAAATACCATTTTTGTGCTAACATTTTAAGAACATTATTAAAGACCAAATAACTCCTGCAGATAACAAAAATATGTTCTAAGAATGTTTTGCTAAAGTTATTAAGACGTTAATTTTGAATGTTCTCTGGACATGAGAACGCTGAGAACGTTCCTTGTTAGTTGGGTTACTCTAAATTAAATGTTTTACTCATTTGTGTCCGCTGTTACGTCTCCTCAAACATTTTATCTGAGAGAAAAGCTTATGCTTCTGTAAAACACTGACATTAAAGCGGTGACTCATCTGAACACCTCTGATTGGTCGTTGCATTCATAAGCTCAACAGACTCATGTGTGATTGGTTATAATGCTCAGTGCTGTAAAAACGCATCTGTCTCTGGCTCAGCGTCAGCAGATTTGAATTTAGCAGCTACTGATATGACGCGCTGAATACGATTTAATCACATTGGTGTGATTGTATCAAATATAGAAAATAGTATTCGGCTATTTTTTGTCTTTTGAAAGCTGCATTCAAAATCCACTTGGCTCAATAATCTGAGGGACGCCTCTGGTGATAGATTAGCGTTAGAGCAGGTTTCTGGATGGACGCTGTGTAGACGCTTGTTTTAGCTTAAAACTTCATGAAACTTTAAAATATGACACTGAAATGTTTGAACTGGCATGAAACCTGTTTGGCTGTATTTTGCAGTTTTTAATAACCTAAAAACACTACTTCACATTTATGTGTTTTGAAGTTAAAGCAACACGTTTTTGAACACAGAGCAGTGCATCTGGAGAAATGCAGATCAACAAACAAAACTCTGGCTATTAAACAAAACAGCCTGGACAAAGAAAGCTAAAACCCAAATGAAAGGTGGAGTGGGTGGAACCAACAATGAGTGCTTAAGATTAAAAACAAGTCCAGGAGCAGTGGAGGCATGTGACGTGGCCTAAATAGACACGTTGTGAGAGGAAATTTTGGACCGGCCTCAAAATGCCAGTCCATTCATCCGCTCAGGTGTGTCAAATACCACAGGACATGAGTCAATGAGCCTGTAGTCTGTATAAACCTGGTTTAAAGAGAGCAGTCATTTCAATTCCCCTTGAGAAAACATGAGCTGTGGGAAATGCCTTTGAACAGATGACAGAATATACTACCGGTGCAGAGCATTGTTGCATTACTCCTAATCAAATAAACAATAGCAATACATCAATCATTGTTATATAAAGTAATGCTAACCCAGACAAGATTTATGTATAATGCCATAATTCATGTATATTATTATAAATCATGTAAGAGGCAGAACTGTTTTCAACCTTTATAATAATGTGAAATGTTTCTTGAGCAGCAAATCAGCATCTTAGAATGATTTCTGAAGGATCATGTGACACTGAAGACTGGGGTAATGATCACAGGAAATCATTTTACAATATATTCACGTAGAAAACAGATTTTAGATTTTACAGTATTATTGTTTTTACTGTATTTTTGATCTTATTAATGCAGCCTTAGTGAGCATTAAACACATCTTACTGACTTGTGCAGTGCAAGCACAGTGTGCATTATGTAATCATTTCTAATGTCTGTAAAATTCTGTTTCAAAACACCCAAACACACAAAAACGACAACAGATCTGCATAATAAAAGAGCAAACGCTTGTCAGATAATGTTGTGGATGTGATGTAAAGGTGATGTTTTTAGCGTTGGCTCAATCACTGCTGTTTTCCATCACTGAGAGACACTCAGGGGACTAGCAGGTGTATTTATTCAAAGTAGTATTGTCTTGCTGTGAATAAGTTTTCTAGTTTGCCTGCGGTGACTTGTCACACTGAATGCAGAGTAGACAGTTTTGTTCCTCATATAACGGCGACAATCTTTTTAGACTAGTTACCGGTGTTTGTAGCTTTTTTAGATTTAGAATTATTAATGTCAGTGGTTTAATAGATGAATGAATGTGAAAAGCAACTTCTTGTAGTGGTTTAGGATGCTAATACACTGAAATAAATGGGTGTAGAAACAATTTTCATTCAGAAATTGCTAGTAAATTTCACAAATAATTACTAAGAAACAGCAAGTAACATTAAATTTAACACCAGTCTTTAACTTTGAAGTAGACAGACTGAAATTGTTAAACATACTCCATTAAACTTGATTTTTTTTTTACTTCGAAAACAATTTTTTTTTGCATGCCATGTTCATGTAGAAAATCCAAGGAGTTTTCACACCAGCAATTACTCAATTTACTAATTTCTGCACTTTAATGTTTCCCATAACAGGGAACATTCTTTTTTTTTTTTTTTTTGTATTCTAACATTTAACATCATTTAACATTCTAATAACTTTGACGATTTTAAAGTGTTATGACAAAACATTCTTAATTTATGGAATGTACTTATGATATTTCAAAATATGTTCTCTTAATGTGGAGATGAAATTTTTTTTTTTTTAAACATTTAGAGAACATTCAAATGTAACATTCTTATATTTTTTTCAAAATGATGGAATGGAATGTTCCTTTAAAGTTCACATAATCAAGAAGAAACATTCTTAAAACATAAAAAATGTGTTTTAAACATTGAGACAACATTTAAATGAAACATTTTCAAATATAAAGTTCACATAACCAAGAAGAAAGGTTCTTAATAACTATTTCAAGTTTTCATAACTGTTTCAACATTATAAAATGGTATGTTCCTTTAATTTTTGCAAAACATAAAAAAAGCAAAAATAGGACGTTTTCCTTGAAATGTTGGTAACACTTTATTTTAGGGTATCTTAACTAGTTGCTAATTAGCATGCATATTAATAGAAAATTAGCCATTTATTAGTAGTAGTTAAGCACAAGTTAATGCCTTATTCTACACCACTAATCCTACCCAATACCTAAACTTAACAACTACCTTACTAACTAATAAGCAGCAAATTAGGAATGCATTGAGGGAAAAGTTATAGTTAATACTAATAGTGAATAAGTGTTCCCCATTCTAAAGTGTTACTGAAATGTTTAATGGGAATGTTAGCGAAACATTCTCAGAAAATCTTTTTGTTAGCTTGGTTCATACAGTTGACATTGAATAGCAAACTATTCAGGCTGACAGACGTAGGTGTGAATCTCTTCCGTGTGGTATCAGTGCTGTGTTTGTGTGATACTGATCAAACTTTACATAGTCAAATGCTTTTGTCACATAGCTCTGCGCTTATGTGTTTTGTTCTTAGTTTTTCACTTCGATTAAGCTTCAGGTTTTGATGCAACAGCTTTCAGATCACTGCAAAGGGACTCAGTGTCCCATGGCTGTACTTGTGTGACTCCATATGTCCTGTTATATACAGAAGTCTCTGATTGGTCAAAGCAGGCGCTTTATTGTCTGGCTTAAGTGGTCTGTTGTTGTAGTGTGTATTTATCTAGTTCTTTCTCTTAGAGATGAATGGATAGGTAATGGACAGATTGCTTTCAATCGTAAAGCAACAATCAACAGTAGCTGACATTTATTGACACGAGATGATTGAAAAGTAATTTCAAGTTAATATTTGAAGTAAAGCGTTGTTCGTGTTTTCGTGTGTCTTTTGTGTGAACGACAGCGAGAACATTTGATGAGGCTTTTATCTGCTTTTTACACGCAGACCTCTCTGAATATCGACCGAATGGCAGTGTTAACATCATTATCACAGCAAGTTTGACATTTCTGAGCAGTTTCTTATGTAAAAACAAAGGTAATTTGCTTTCATTTGGTTTTGAGCAGGAACTAAAACATTGGAAAGTGAAGCTAAAACGAGTTTTATTGAAACACACACTTCTGTTTTATTGCTGTTCAAGTAAATGTGTAATGTGAACATGCAACAGATCTTATGATTTTTTTGATGGACGGACAGTTTCGAGTTTAGGCTCGTAGCATCAGTTTTGTTTTCTCTGAACAATCTCAGTGATACCGGATATCATCCAGATTAAGGCCAATGAATAAAACACTGTGATAAGAGATGCACCACAGATTACAAGCTCTGGATGCACAACTATGTCATTGAGAGGCACTGCAATAAAACCAGAGCATTGCAATCTGTCTCACAAACACGTTTGATTAGCTCTCTACATAAGGATATACCATATACTTTTATTGACTTTATACGATATAAAGCTATATTATACATACGTGCAGTACTAACTCAAACCCTTGATTTCAAAGAGTTGTCTTTAAAACATAAAGCAACCAGCTGCAAAGCATTATTAAGAGTTCACAACTTCAATAGTTGTTTATTCGGCTTTTAAGTTGTCAACTTTCCTCAACAAGTACTAAGCATTTGTTGAAATTTAAATACCTTCTATTTTAACATTAAAATAAGAAATATTCACAATATACACTAATCACAGTAATGGTTATAATCATTATTGTGATTGGTGTATATTGTGAATATTTCTTATTTAAATGTTAAAATAGAAGGTATTTATAATTCAACAAATGCTTAATACTCGTTGCTTTTAAATACCTATACTTACAACTAAAACACAATCAAAAACACAATAAATTGGTGTTTTATAGATGCTTGAATTCTAACTGACTCATCCTTACAATTCTCCATGTTTTGACCAAACAATCAAAAAGTAATCATTCAAATGCCTTCAAAAAATAAATACATTTAAAATTTAAAATACATTTTATAAAGAAAAAGTCTTAAATGGGTCAAAATGTGGGTCAAATCAGAATTAGTCTAATGGGTCATTTGTTTTGCTCCCGTTAAGTGTTGTTACTCTGTAATTGTCATTTAATCTGTAAAGCCACTCACACTAAATTCTGAAAGTTGTGTAAATGTGATTTTTTTATGACTTAAGAATTTTTAGACATTATTTTATTAATATTTTTTTCAAATAAAAGCATTTCTATGTACCCAAAGGGTTTGTCTTTTTGTGTCAGATTTAGTCACATTTGGGGCAATTTTAAGCATGACATTCAATCTCCCTATTTTTATGGAGAGTCACAAACAAAGACTAATGTCTGCGTTCAGAAATTCTTTCTGTGCATTATATATATATATATATCAGTTTAAGCAACCTAAAAGTTGTGTAAAGCTTCAGCAGATTTTTGAGTTTTCTCTACATTTCTGAATCTTGTTTTAAGTTTATACAACAAAAAGTTGAGAAATATCCTAAAAAATAAGTTGAAAAAACTCAAAAATCTGCTGAAGCTGGTTGCCTTAAACTTGTAAGTTGGCTCAACTATTTTTTTTTTTTTTACAGTGTACTGCACATTTTTGGCAAATTTAGAAGGTCTTCTAGGTGTCTTGCGCAATAATAAAATTGTCATATTTTGCACAGCATCCTTCCGGCATACTGTATAAATAGGAGCATGGTATGACATTCTGAATGATCGTTGAGTTTCTGAATCCAGTGAATGTGGATTTGAGAATCAAACGTCACTGAAATGAGTCATGATCGTTTCATTCAGCTGTAATGGGATAGACAGCCTTGGCATCCGTCAGACTGTCTCCTGTACCTCCGACACACCTTCCTCAAGGATTTTAAAAGCAGGTGGACTCCACAAACACGAGTTCAAAGTCCTTTTATGTTGATCCTCATCTCAATCTGGAAGAGACTAATATTTTATGGTTATACTACTATGACGGCCATACTGTTACGATTGAGTGTACGTGTTTGGTCTATAGTCCACATCCACTCAGCTGATTATGTTTGTGTTGTTTATCATTAATTGAGGTCATTGTGTGAATTATACAATGACCTCTGACCTTTTGTTTAGGCCTAATTATGTGCATTAGAAAAAAAAATGATATAGGCGTCCCTCATATCAGTATTTCATATTATTGCACATAAGCTAGAATGCCACTAACATGCGAATAAAGTTCTGCTTGTTTACAAACAACGTTTTTCTAGGGATCTTACAGACATAGTTTCATTAGTGAGTCTAGTTATAAACACAAACGCAGAGGTTCTCCGGCGATTCAGAAAGACACATGCCCTCTCATCACTTAAGTGCCGAGCCAGGGAGTTTATTTGTGTGTAAAGTCTCAGAGTGTGTAATTAATTAAGCATCTGAAAAATGTCCGTGTCCTGAGGAGAGGCAGGTCTAGTTTCAGACTGGGCTGCCAGCCTGCTGTTGTCTGCTCCAGCATCTTTACGGGAGAGCAGATACAACACTGTGGTTCATCACACCCCGGTACCGTGGTAAAACAGGCTTAGTGAGGCATTTGATACACTTCATAAGCTCAGATAGTGATGAAGACTTGCTGTGTAACAGGACATTTTACAAAACCTTGAGATAACATTGTATAAAGGTTGCATGTATGTTTTCATATGTTCCTAAAACGTCAACAGAGCGTCCTTTTGATGTTATTAGTATTTAATGCAAGTTCTTACAATGAAGTGAGAAAATGTATATTATTTGAACTGTTAAATATTTTTTTTCCCACAGAATTTTTTTCATAATTCCAGTTTTTAGTCTTGAATAAGTCAAATAATGTGGATGGCTTGATGTATTTTGAAACGGTAGTTTTAGTAGTTCCAACTCTAAACTCTGAGGCTATGAAGCTGGTGTAAATGATGATAAATGTTATGCTAATGTTTAAATAACGTTATTCTCAAATTATGAAAGCTGGATAGGCTTAAGGCTATACTTTTATCAACATGGAGTGATTAGAAAATGTTTTTTTAAAAACCAAAAATACTCAATTTTCCGCATGTTGATTAGTCAAGAGTTATATATGACACCAGACTTTCCATGTAACATGAAAGGTTCCAAAACTTTGGGTTTTGTAAATATGTTGCATTGTGTAAATGCTTTAGCATTGTGTTAATGTTTTAAATATTCCTAAAATGTTAATGGCAGATCATTTTGATGTTAATATTTAATTCAAGTTCTCACAATAATATGTGACCCTGGAGCACAAAAGCAGTCATAAGTAGCACAGGTATATTTGTAGCAATAGCCAATGATACATTATATGGGTCAAAATTGTAATGCTACTTCAATCAACAGAGTGATTAGACAACATCAATTTGACCTTTGAAAACAAATAATACATGCATATTGATTATTGAAGAGCTGAGCAAATTGCAGACCGCCAGTTCATTTTCTTTTTGATGCATTTACGGTCCTTCAAAGGAGTCATGTGCCTCAAGAGTCACACAGAGATTAATTATTCACAGCGGCCAGGACAGAGAACGAAAGAAACAATGGAAAGGCCTTTGAAAGAGAGAAGGGTGGAGCGTGGAAAACAAAAATAGCATGATGATTAGCGAGAGATTAAGACAGTAAACTGACAAGTTAAAGAGGCATTTAACGAGTCATTAGTGCATTACTGCAGAATTCAGGTCAGACACACCCTGTTTAGGCAGATATTACAGTGCAAAAATGATGATTGGTTTTACTGTAATTGCTGTGCCGTGTGTTTCATGTCCTGTGGTGGAGTTTGGGGTTAATGATGTAGTCTCTCTTTGTCACAGGTGGATGTCGTAGAACATGAATGCTTTGAAAACCCCAACAGAACCAAGCAAGTAAGTGTTAAACTCGATTCATACTCTTATACACATTATATGAACGGAGTTGCTTTTAACTATGCAGGCTTAATAACACAACATGAGTTCATAACACAACATGAGTACAACATTTTGAAAAGAATCTCACTAAGCAAGTTAGTTAAAGTTCAATCAAATATTACCTGACATTATACTTACCCTTAAGGCCATTCGAGATGTAGATGAGTTTGTTTCTTCATCAGTTTTGCAGAAATGTAGCATTACATCACTTGCTCAGCAATGGATCCTCTGCAGTGAATGGGTGCCGTCAGAATGAGAGTCCTAACAGCTGATAAAAACATCACAATAATCCACAAGTAATCCACGTGACTCAGTCCATCAGTTAATGTCTTGTGAAGCAAAAAAGCTGCGTTTTTTTTTTTTCAAATCATTGCTTCCAGCTAAAATATGAGTCCTCTCCATAATATTGCTTTCTTCAGTGGGAAAAGTCATCTTGTCTGAATCAGAAGAGAAATATGCACACATCAAGCACAGTTTACATGTAAAAACACACCAAATCAGCCCTTAAACTAAATATATCTGGATTTTTGATGTGAGATGGCAACAATAGTGGATGGATTTTTTTACACTGGAAGAAGCGTTATTATGGAGGATGCAGTTGTTTGGACTCTCATTCTGACGGCACCCATTCACTGCATAAGATTCATTGGTGAGCAAGTGGTGTAATGTTAATTTGGGAAAAAAAACTAAAACATGTACATTTTGAATGTTCTTGAATGGTACATTTTAAGCAAATTGTAATTGTTGGGAAATATTTGAAACTATAATCACCTTCGCAGTGAGGTGTGTTACGAAATGCAAAAGGAAGGCGCACTTACTCGCAATTAGGAAGGCGCAATTAGCTCAATGCATTTGTGTACTTTAAAATAGCATGTTACTGGCATTATATGCATGTAAAATGAATGTAGCTTTTATTAAAGTTTTTTAAGACCTCCACACACCTAACCAAACATCCTCTAGTTAGTGATTTTTTTGTGAGATTGTGTGTGTATATTACAGTCTTAGGGAACAGAGCAGCACTGTTTGGGAATGTTTGCCTTTCCTGCCCTGTTGGAAACAACCTGTCTCTGTCTCTCGTCTCGGAAACAACTCTCGTCTCTGTCTCTGTCTCTGTCTCTCGCTCTCTCTCTCTCTCTCTCTCTCTCTCTCTCTCTCGCTCTCGCTCTCTCTCTCTCTCTCTCTCTCTCTCTCGCTCTCTCTCTCTCTCTCTCTCTCTCTCTCGCTCTCTCTCTCTCTCTCTCTCTCTCTCTCTCTCTCTCTCTCTCTCTCTCTCTCTCTCTCTCTCTCTCTCTCTCTCTCTCTCTCTCGCTCTCTCTCTCTCTCTCTCTCTCTCTCTCGCTCTCGCTCTCTCTCTCTCTCTCTCTCTCTCACTCTCTCTCTCTCTCTCTCGCTCTCTCTCTCTCTCTCTCTCTCTCTCTCTCTCTCTCTCTCTCTCTCTCTCCTCCCTCTCTCTCTCTCTCTCTCTCTCTCTCTCTCTCTCTCTCTCTCTCTCTCTCCTCTCTCTCTCACTCTCTCTCTCTCTCTCTCTCTCTCTCTCTCTCTCTCTCTGTCTCTCTCTCTCTCTCTCTCTCTCTCTCTCTCGCTCATACCCCCTTCCCTCACTCCCATATGCTCTCACAACCTGTAGATCTTTCTAATCAGTCTTGCTCAATCTGTGTCCAGTGTTCACATTAGACCAGGAGAGTGAGTGTGTCGTCTAGAGTATTTAAATCAAAACTAAGCTGTAAAATAATGAAGAGCAGACATCGTCCTCCACCCTCCTCATCCTCCTCTGTTCTTCTTTGCAGTGGGGTGGCCAGATCGGACAGCAAGATCAGTGCCAAAACCCTGTTTGGTAAGTAAACATCATATCTATTTGTGAATTAAAGGTACTGTGAGCTATAAATAAAATAAAATAAATATGTAAATAAAATAATTTCTTTTGATTTTTAAAGATAAAATAATTACTTTTATTTTTAAATAAAAATAAAAATATCAAATTTTATTTCAGCAAGGTGATTTTAGGCATTTTATTTTTTATACATTTAATTATTTTAAATATATAAAATAGCTAAAAGCACCTTTAACATGTTTTGTGAACTTTAAGTTGTTAAGGTAAAAAAAAGAAAAAAAAGGCTTAAACAAATATAAAACAAAACATACGTGTTTTTAAATAACATAAAATATATATATAACTTTAACATGTTTCATATGCTTTTATAAGTTTTTACGGTAAGTATTACTGTATGCACTAAAACAAATATGATGAGCCTTATTTATGAAACAAAATACTCATCTTTAAATAAAATAAAATATTTCACTTTAAATACAATAGAATAAATGATTTTACTTTAAATATTTAAAATACAATAGCTTACAGCACCTTTAACATGTTTTATACTGTTTATTATGCTGGTAATAAATTAGCTACAAATACTTGTTATTAAATTCAGTCTATGACTAATTTTTGCAGTGAAATCAATGCAACAATCATGCAAGAACAGTTTTAGGCCAATGTATATCTGTAACATAGCTGTGTATGGATGTGGTTTATCGTGTTTCTAAGGCTCTTCCCTCCTCTATTACATCACATCCTGTTTCCTGTTTCCTTTGACACGACAGACAGAGCGTCACTGTATGATATGTAAACGCACTGGTCGTACAGTAGGGCATTTGCATGAATATCGCACACACTCTCAGCGCTCACAGGCCTCGCTGCGATTCAGCTAAACCAAAACAATCAGACGTTTGACTATCAAATGAGTGTGCCAGGATATTTCAGACTGACCTCACACTATTGAGGTCATGAGTGACAGAGAAATCACTTATACTGGGAACCATTTACGTGGTGTATTTTACTTCTCTTAGTGTTATTGACATATTTAGACTTCAATTGATTTAGGTCACATGTTGGGTGACCTTACATCTCCTTTTCCCAGACAAATCCTGGCCTAAACTGGCAAAAACGTCTGGATTTTGGCTTTTTTTCTTATTGACAGTCTCTCTACAGTCCTCATACATGATTTGTATATGCTTTTGTATTTGACTGTTCTCTGTAGATCCTACCTTTCTGCATGCCATGATTGGTTGATTATGTACAATGCCTGCATGCTATTGGTCAAACTACTTTTCAGTCATTACCTTCAGTAAGAATGAAAACAAAGAAAACAACAACAGCACTTTAAGTCAATTCAGAAATCCCGGCCAGGGCATGTCGGTTTAGGAAAAAAGAGGACGTAAGGTCACCGTAATCACAGGTGTGTGTGTGTGTGTGTGGGCATGTTTATGTGGTTTATGAGGACACAAATTTGTATAATGACATGGGTATGACATAGGTATTACAAGGAGAAGGTGATTTATGAGGACATTTTCAGTGTCCTCATAATTTAAAACGCTTATAAATCATACAGAGTGAGTTTTTTTGGGGAAAGTAGAAATGCACCGTCTCCTGTGAGGGCTAAGTTTAGGTGTAGGGTAGGTGTAGGGCAATAGCACATACAGCTTGTACAGTATAAAAACCATTACGCCTATGGAGAGTCCCCGTAAACCATAAAAACCAATGTGTGTGTGTGTGTGTGTTTGTGTGTGTGTGTGTGTGTGTGTGTGTGTGTGTGTGTGTGTGTGTGTGTGTGTGTGTATCAGCTATTTTACAAGGACTTCAAGCAGGATCAGCCGTAGTTGTTTTAGAACGAAAGTTTTAACATCATAGTTTACTTTAATTATGAACAATTAAATAATCTTAATATCAAGATTATGGAAGCTTGTTTTTGCAGAGGGATAAAAAAAAATAAGAATTTGGTAATTGCATGACATTTTTTTAATCATGCAATTCTGAGAAAAAAGTTGCAAGATATAAACTCAAGGTAATTCAAGCAACTTTTTATCTCAATTCTTGCTTTTTTCTAAAATAAGTTTACATTTCACAATTCTGGCTTTATTATGAATTCTGAGTTTACATATTGCAATTCTGTTTTTATTTTTGTCTCCGCCACAAAATAACAAATAAAAAGGTAAGTATGACTTTTTAATCTCACAATTTGGACAATTCAGAATCGCAAGTTTATCTCTCACAACAGAGACATTTAATTTCTCACAATTCAAAGTTTTCTTCTTAGAGTTATGAATTTATATCTCACAATTTAAACTTTTTAGCACAATTGCACATTTCTACCTCGCAATTCAGACTTTTCTTAGAATTCTGAATTTATTTGTCACAATTCAAACCTTTCTTCTCAGAATTATGAATTTATATCTCCCAATTCAAACTATTTTTATCACAATTGCAAATTTCTACCTCACAAATAAGACTTTTGTTCTCTAAATTATGAATCTGTTTCTTACAATTTTAACTTTTCTTAGAAAGATGAATTTATATCTCACAATTCATATTTTTTTCTCTAAATTTCATCTCTAAATTGTGAGAAAGAAAGCCTAAATAAAAATAAAAAGTCACAATTGCCTATTTTTATTTCATCCCTGGTTGGAAACAATCTAAAAAAAAAAAAAAAAAAAAAAATCCCACTATAAAAAAATATTTTGTACAATAAAAAGGTTCTATGGATGTTAAAGGTTCTTTCTGGAACCACTGATGCAAAGAACCTTTATTTTGTTTTGAGCAGATATCTATGCTTGTATAGTCATGAATAGTGGAGACATGGGTACTGAATTTGAATAATGCTAACTTTAAATGAATGCATGGAGCAGGGTGTTTGTTATACTCCTGCCGTCATGACGACTAGGTGTGTGTATATGTGTGTGTCTCCGGGGGTGTGCGTCTCATCCTAAATATACACACAGTCTGCCTCTGTGCCTAGCCGGGTGTGTCTGGAAAAAGGGTGCGTGTGCTCAACCCAGTCTGACATGCTCATAAAAGAGGCGTTTGAGCTTTAGAATTAAAGTTAAAGCAACATGCAGAAGACAAGAGAGATTCGATTTATCAGAAACTCAATCTCTTAAAGATTCTTGGATGTTGGCATATTGTAATGAGGTCGAGAGAGAAACAATGACAGTGTTTTGACAGTTGACTGATACTGTACAGTAATATTAGCTCAAGACGAACATGTCCAGGTCATATTTCAACCCCAACTCATGAGAAAATAACAAGAATCTCATTACTGTAATGCAATTGGATATTTTGATTTTTCTTTAAATAAATAAACTAAAAATCAAACAAACATATGAAATCATATATCATTATTTTTGCATTACATTATAGAGAGTAAAAACATATTTTGCATTGATAAAAAAAAAAAAACTTTTCATAACAATGCAAAATGTTTTAATATAATTGTAATTTAAATATATATTTTTATTTTATGGCTATTCCGATTAAACAAATTCGACCAAATTTCCATTATCATAATTGAAAAAGTTAAATCAAATTCTCATTAAAGTTGGATGTTTTCTTTTTAAATAATTCTCATGCATGGCTAATTCTCAGTTGTTGTTTTCAATATTTTTGTTCAAGAATTTAAGAATCAAATTCTCATTACTGCCATGCAGTTGGATGTTTTCTTTTTAAATAATTCTCATGATTATAATAAGACTCTCAGTAATATTTTGTTCAAGACGAATTTAGTTTTTTTCCAATATGGTGGTTGTAAATTAATACAAATCATCAGAATTAATAAATAAATAATATAGGGTAAATAATACAATTATTTATTATTATTTATTTGCATAAATTATTATAAATATTTTTTGCACTACAGTTATGAGAATAAAAATATTTGCATTGATTAAAAAATAAAAGTAGATAGAAACGTTATGATTGTGAGAATCAAAATATTTTTCCTTATGCAAATCATCATTTATTATGTCTTTAGAAAATGGGATGAAATATGACCAGGGTATGTTCTTTATAGGCTTTGTGCAATTTACCCGTATGTTTATGTGTGTGTGCTTTTATGCATCCGAGTCTTACATCACAGACACAACATTATGTTTTTGTGTTCTGCACTCTGGCAATGACCCACGGGATGGTACACAGTCCTGCCAAGGGAACACAAATGAACACATGCAGAGTCAAACCTGATGCTCTTTCTGTTTGCTCATACACACTGAGCCATGCCTTTAAATCTGTTCCTGTGGTTTGGTTTTATTGTGTCGTGTACTCGGTTTAAACCTCACTTCCCATCAGCCTTCTGCAAACCAGCCCATGCAAAAACATAATAATAAATCAGCAGAGTCATGCTTGCAAAGAGGCGGAACGCTTCAAACCTCACACACTTATCACATCATAACAGATAAATGAGTGAAAGACATTGTCTGGTAAGATTGACTGGCTCAGGACAGCATTATAAGTGCTGGACTCCTGTAAACAGTAATGTAATATGTTCAGTCTAGTCTTCTTTCTATGGAAGCCTGTTTCTTGGGATCAAAAAATATAAAAGGATTTGTGATTTTTTCTGAACTTCCAATTTGCTTATTTTATTTGCCATAAAAAAAACTGAATTGCAAGATGTAAACTGATGGGAAAAAAAATACATACTATGAATTTTGAGATGTAAAAAATTGTGAATATTAAACTTAAACTTTAGGTAATTTAGATTTTTAAGAAATTCTGTACATTTATAACGTGATTCTTAGAAGCGAGATGTAAATAAGAAATAGCATGTAAATT
>CM049866.1:47628495-47638495 GCA_027474115.1 Schizopygopsis malacanthus | reverse complement strand
ATATGTGATCTCGTAAAGCTGCTGATAAGTACATGTGCTCATTTAGAGGTAATGATTAGCTCTGGTCACTTAACCCCAGAGATCCACACAGGGCGATGACCCGCTATCTCTATCTCTCAATTCAGTTTCAGTTTATTGTTCTTCAGTGGCGTGACAAAATGTGTTGCTTTTGCTTAGCTGTATATATTTGTGCAATAATGGGGTGTCATTTTTGTGAAAATATATTATGTATATTATAGTGAAAATCAAATAATTAATACCATATATAGTACTGTATTCACTTCAGTTTCCAAGTCTGGGGTTTGTAAGATTTTATTTTTGAAATAAATAATAGTTTTATCATCAAGGATTCATTCAATTGTTTGAAAATGACAAAAAAAAAATTTTTTTTTCAAATAAATGCTGTTCTTTTGAACTTTATATTCATGAAAGGATCCTGAAAAAAATTATCATTAAAATATTAAGCAGAATAATTGTTTTCAAGATTTATAATCATTAAAAAAATCTGCATATTTTAATGGTTTCCGAAGGATCATTTGACACTGAAAATTCAGCTTTGATCACAGAAATATATTACATTTTTAATATTTTACTATAGAAAACAGTTATTTTATGCTGTAATAATATTTCACAACATAATTGTTTTTATTATGTTTTTGATCAAATAAATGCAGCCTTGGTGAGAAGATAATCATTAAAAACATCTCAATGACCCAAAACTAAATAAAATTAAAATCAACAATAAGATCAAATAAAAGAGAAAAATCAAAAAATGATTTATATATTTAAATGTTATTGGTAAATATATATATATATATATATATTAGTGCTGTCAAACGATTAAAAAAAATTAACTAATTAATCACACATTTTTCTAAAATTAATCGCGATTAATCCCACCAAACATTAAAGATTTTAAATGTACTTTTATATTGTCTAATTTCACATTCAATCTTCAAATGTACAAACAACATAAAGACATTAATGGCTTCTTTTTTATGACTTAAGGCCATTATCACTTATATATGTCTTGTTCCCTTAATATTTAACTACGGACTGCAGCCATTCAGCATTACAGTATAATTGAGAGTTATCAATTTGAACATTTATTAGACTTAACTTCTAATTTAAGTGAACTTAAAACAATCTTCACATGAACCCATAATAAATGACATATTTAGCTACCTGTGCCCTTCAGCAGAAATATACAGAACATGAATAGTTACCAAACACTAAATATAGATAAACCCCTTAAAGCTATAAAAGTTATTATTTCCTCTTTCTTTGTTCGTTCTTGGATTAATAGACGTCACGGAAGCTGGTTATTAGCTTATTTGCCTGCTATTGCTTTAAAAGCTGCTGCTGAACGTGACGCGGATCTGACACGTATCTTGTTTTCTCACAACTCTCTTTACCTTTTCTGACCCACTTCAGGTCGTAAAGTCTCTATTAATGAGCGGACGAGTTGAATCGAGTGTGTTAGATGAGAGAGACAGTGCTGCTGTGCCTCAGGACAGTTTTTAAAACCATTTCAGAGACATTTTCCTAAATGTGACGCATATATAACATATTGCATGCGTGCACACAGTTTTAAGGCAGCTTTAATCGCCGTTTTGGTTACTTCATGCCTTAACTGACGGCGTAACTAGGACATTGCATGCACGTAGTTTCTTTCGCTGTTTGATATGAAATGATGCACAGGCTACGACGGCACCTTTGTGCTGAAAGCACACGCTACGAGCACTGTATATTTTGTGCGCTCGTTTGACTCGCGTTAGAGCGCGCGTCTGAAACGTCTCCCGTTTGATGTGGTCATAAAGACTTTCTGCATCTAAATAAACGCAATCCTTTTCAAGAGAAAAGAGAGAAACAGCAGTTATAAATGAGGTGGCCAACCTTAGCCCCGCCCTTGCGTTAATTGCGTTAAATATTTTTAACGCGTTAATCTGAATTTTTTTTACTTCTGCATTAACGCGCTAATTTTGACACCACTAATAAATATACATATATTCATATGTGTGTTTGTGTGAGAGTTATAGTAATATTGTACATAAGCATCTTCTTTCCATCTTGTTGTCATTTCATATCCATTCCACCATATTTCTAGAATCACATTTGATTGACAAAGCCATTATGACAACCTTCAAAAACATTCAGCCACCCGTCCATATGTAACTATTTTAAACCTAACTTTGCAATCAGCATTCTTAAGCGAGTCATAACTACACCGCAAAAGAACATCGTAAACATAGTTTGATGCTAAAACATGTTTTCAAGCGAGAATCTCCTTTGATTTTGCTCTTTAACCTTGAACTAAACTTAATATGTCCATTAAAAGCCTTTTAAACCTTAACAGAGCCATATACTGCAGTCGTCAAATGTTTGCCTAAGAGAGACGGCTGTTGTTTTTCCTCGGCAAAAAGACTTTAGAGGTCAGACGAGATCTCAAGAACCGCTCAAACTTGCTCGGATTTGCCAAAGTTTGCAATCAAAACTCTCCTGAGCCTAAAAGAGCAACTAGGTTCTGGTTGATCCGTTAACAAGCTAAAGCAAACCTGAAGTCGAGTGTTTTCCAAAACACGCAGTGCTGAGCTGATTTATAGGGCTGCTGTAAAACACACAGTGATATGATATCGAAGCCATAGATGGAGGGAGGCAGGTTTACATGGGTTACACGGTTTGACCTTTGACCTAGAATAAAAGAGGCAGGTGAAACACCGTTCCCAGCTTGTCCGAACATTTCCTGTCTGTAAGTCCATCGGTTCGGAGCATTACTAGCCTACAGATCAAACCATGGAGATGTTTAACGCAGATTTGTAGACAGGAAGTTGAATTTGAATTCATTGCTTTGAAAGGTAGGAGTCAGACTTTTTATTTAGGAGTTTAAGTTGTTTTTAATATATAATTATCTGGTTTTGTCTCATTGTAATGCTAACTGTGTTGTTGTGTCTTGGTGTTTCATGTTCATAATACAAATGCTGAGTGGTGTTTTATCAGTTTTTTCTGTTCTTGTTCATGAAACGTCTCACTTAAGTGATCTAGACGGTCCAAAATGTGGCACCATGCAGGTTAGTTTGAGTTTTGCCTGAACATTAAACTGGAGTATTTATATCCGTTGCTTAAATATCTCTCAAAAATGACTTTACATATCAGGAAACAGATAGCGTCTTTATTCTAGCAAGTCTGTGAATGGTGTCTCATATGTCCATGTTTGTGTTTCTATTTCATTCAGAGCAACGAAAGAAGTACTCAAACTCGAACGTCATCATGCAAGAGACGTCGCAATACCATGTGCAGGTGAGAGAAATCCTAAACTCTTTTAATTCAGTTTCTTCCTTCTAAGCTTGTTGATTAGCTGAACCTCGCCACCGAGAGTTTGGTTTAATATTTAACGTGATTCAACTGGTGACTTGATATCGTAATAAAGCAGTCAGGTCACTTGATCACCGCAGAGATTTGTCAGGGCAGAGTTAACCTCCATCTGAGCAGATAAAGCAATCTGAAATACACATTATATAACAGCTAGTTCCAGTTCTTGAATTCGATTGGCCGAGATGCAGTGTTGAACAGGCAGAACAGGTGAATTAGCTATGCGCGAGTATGTCATCTTTGCGCTAATCAAATGGCAGCTTGATCCAGGCCTGACTCAAGACGTTCTGATGAACTTTGTTCTGATCATTCTGGACACATTATTTTCCTTGGTCTGTTTTTCCTCACTTTCACCCTTCACTTGTTATAAAGACTATATTGTGTCTCTTATCTCTTTCTCTCGCTCTCAAACACACATAAAGTTGATAAATGCCCACGCCAGCCAAAGTCATATCAGGTCTTGAATGCTTCTACACAGTAATCTGAGTTTAGGCACGTAAGAATAAAAAAAAAATAGATTGAGAGTATTTCTTTCTTTCATTGCCCAGATCATTGACTTTTTCAAATAAATTATATTTTTAGTTTCATAACTAATGTGAATATTATTCAGAGAATTGGCCAAAGAAGCAAAAAGATCTGTAGAAGGTTTTGAAAGTGGTGTTCAGGATTCAAGTTTTATATTTTCTGTGTAGAACTCACTGCCAATATGCTGAGGTTTGTGGGGTTGTTTTTAGGGCAGTTATATGTGGTTTCTAGAGTGTTTAGGTAGTTTAATGGCAATTATAGGTGTTTGCAAGGGTGTTTTAGTGGTTTTAACACAATTCTAGGTGTTTGCTTGGGTGTTTAGGTAGTTTAATGGCAATTCTAGGTGGTTGCTTGGGTGTTTAGGTAGTTTAATGGCAATTCTAGGTGTTTGCTTGGGTGTTTAGGTAATGGCAATTCTAGGTGTTTGCTTGGGTGTTTAGGTAATGGCAATTCTAGGTGTTTGCTAGGGTGTTTAGGTAGTTTAATGGCAATTCTTGGGTGAAGGGTGTTGGTTGGGGTTTAGGTGGTTGCTTGGGTGTTTTAGGTAGTTTAAGGTGTTTGCTTGGTGCAATTCTAGGTGTAAGCAATTGCTTGGGTGTTTAGGTAAGGTGTTTGCTTGGGTGCAATTCTAGGTGTTTGCTTGGGTGTTTAGGTAATGGCAATTCTAGGTGTTTGCTTGGGTGCTTGGGTGATTAGGTAGTTTAATGGCAATTCTAGGTGGTTGCTTGGGTGTTTAGGTAGTTTAATGGCAATTCTAGGTGTTTGCTGGGTGTTTAGGTGGCAATTTAGGTGGTTGCAATTCTAGGTGTTTGCAAGGGTGTTTTTGTAGTGGTTTTAACACAATTCTAGGTGTTTGCTTGGGTGTTTAGGTAGGTGTTTGCTTGGGTGTTTTAATGGCAATTCTAGGTGGTTTGCTTGGGTGTTTAGGTAGTTTAATGGCAATTCTAGGTGGTTGCTTGGGTGTTTAGGTAGTTTAATGGCAATTCTAGGTGTTTGCTTGGGTGCTTGGGTGGCAATTTAGGTGTTTGCTTGGGTGTTTAGGTTTAATGGCAATTCTAGGTGTTTGCTTGGGTGTTTAGGTATTCTAGGTGTTTGCTTGGCAATTCTAGGTGTGGCAATTGCTAGGGTGTTTAGGTAGTTTAATGGCAATTCTAGGTGGGTTGCTTGGGTGTTTAGGTAGTTTAATGGCAATTCTAGGTGTTTGCTAGGGTGTTTGGGTGTTTAGGTAGTTTAATGGCAATTCTAGGTGGTTGCTTGGGTGTTTAGGTAGTTTAATGGCAATTCTAGGTGTTTGCTTGGGTGTTTAGGTAATGGCAATTCTAGGTGGTTGCTAGTAGGGATGCAGCGATTAACCGGTTTTACTATTAACCGCGCTTTTAAACGTCATGGTTAATTAATCGTATAGGCTCCGCTACACCGAGTGTTTCTGTTGCACGGACTGTTGTAACTTGTGCAAACTGAAAACAAAGTTACACTAGCGGTGCACCAGCTTAAAATGAAGTGCTTATCAGAGACACGGATGCTACTACACACACTCGATTAACTATGACACTATCCAAACAGCTATCCAAACAGCGATCCTTTATTTCCACCAGAGAATGTCTGATGTCGATAGTGTGGGACCATTTTGGGTGCGCCAAGAATAACCAGGGCGTCATTTAAATATTGCCGTAAAAAATACTGTTAAAGAGTATACAGGGATGATGCAAGGCTAGCCAACCTGTTCTCCTTGTGAAATAAACTATTTTAATGCACGACTTGCAGGCAAGGACCACCTGATGCGAAGTTCGTTAGCTCTAGCATTCTGCCCACTTCAGACAGAGAAGAGAGAGAGAGAGAGAGAGAGAGAGAGAGAGAGAGAGAGAGAGAGAGAGAGAGTGAGAGAGAGAGAGAGAGAGAGAGAGAGAGAGACAGAGAGAGAGACAGAGAGAGAGAGAGAGACAGAGAGAGAGAGAGAGAGAGAGAGAGAGAGAGAGAGAGAGAAAGGAGAGAAAGAGAGAGAGAGAGAGAGAGAGCCAGAGAGAGAGAGAGAGAGACAGAGAAGAGACAGAGAGAGAGAGAGAGAGAGAGAGAGACAGAGAGAGAGAGAGAGAGAGTGTGAGAGAGAGAGAGAGAGAGAGAGAGAGGGAGAGAGAGAGAGAGAGAGAGTGTGAGAGAGAGACAGAGAGAGAGACAGAGAGAGAGAGAGAGAGAGAGAGAGAGAGAGAGAGAGAGAGAGAGAGAGAGAGAGAGTGAGAGAGAGAGAGAGAGAGAGTGTGTGAGAGAGAGAGAGAGAGAGAGAGAGAGAGAGAGAGAGAGAGAGAGAGAGTGTGAGAGAGAGACAGAGAGAGAGACAGAGAGAGAGAGAGAGAGAGAGAGAGAGAGAGAGAGAGAGAGAGAGAGAGGTGACCGTTGCGTGTGTGAATTAGTCTACAAGCATCTGCGCATCACTACAAACAATGAAGATTTGAGTTTAGTTATTTAAACTGTATTTTTACCCCTTTTTGCTGATTAATATAATGTAGCGATAAGCTATTTTATTAATGAAAGTCGCTGGGCAGCGTTGACAAGTTTCTGTTCTCCTAAATCGATCTCGAGCTCACAAACCAAAATAATAGACATGATTTTTTCAGGTCATATGTAAAATCAGATGAATAAAGATGATTAAAATGAATAAGTATGGATGACAGCTGATTACAATAATAGTTCAGTTTATTCCCCTCGTTAGTAACAGTCCTCTGTGGGACAAATACATTTAATATTAGTACATATTAATAATAATTATTATTATTAATAATACTTAATTAACATCGTGATTTATCATCCCTGTTATAGTATTATAAGTACAATGAAGTACAATAAAAAATAATAATTTCTGTTCGTCAGGTCTAAAAGAAATGTAGAAAGATTATACAAACTGAAAACACCAAATACATTTGTGATCTCTTTCTATTTGTTATTTTCAAAAGGGAAATACTGACATGTTTACAGAGCAGAGGTCACCTTTCTAATTCCAAATAAGAGAGATGGACTTTCTTTCTTTAGTATTATTATTTTGAGCTGTATTATTGGTTACTGTGTTATTTCTGTTTCAAAAGGCAGCAATAAATAACACTTTAATATCTAAAGTGTGCTTATGTAATTTTATGTTGTGAAATGAATAAATGCATAATAATCATAATAATCGTGAAACCGTGATTATTCCTCAGACTAGAATCGTACCAACAAAATCTATAATCGTTGCATCCCTAGTTGCTAGGGTGTTTGACTTGTTGCTTGGGGGTTAAGTGGTTATAAGACAATTCTAGGTGGTTGATAGGGTGTTTGAGTGGTTGATAGGGTATTTAAGTGGTTTTAGGACAATTCTAGGGTGTTTGAGTGGTTGATAGGGTATTTAAGTGGTTGCTAGGGTGTGGTTTTTAGTGCACTGCTGGGTGCTTCCTTGCTAGAGTGTTTAGGTTAGGTAGTTCAATGGCAATTATAGGTGGTTGCTAGGATGTTTGAGTGGTTGCTATGAGGATTAAGTGGATTAAAAAAAATGATAGGTGTTGTAAGGCGTTTTGGGGGTTTTAAGGGCAATTCTAGATGGTTGTTAGGGTATTTGAGTGGTTTAAGGCATGCTGTGTTTATTAAGGCATTCTAGGTGGTTTTAGGGCAATTTTAGGGTTTCTAGGTGTGTTTGTGTGGTTTTAGGGCAATTTTAATGTCTGTGTTTATTAAGGCATTCTAGGGTGTTTGGGTGGTTTTAGGGCAATTTTAAGTGGTTTCTAGGGTGTTTGTGTGGTTTTAGGGCAATTTTAAGTGGTTTCTAGGGTGTTTGGGTGGTTTTAGGGCAATTTTAAGTGGTTTCTAGGGTGTTTGGTGGTTTTAGGGCAATTTTAAGTGGTTTCTATGGTGTTTTGGTGGTTTTAGGCAATTTTAAGTGTTTGGGTGGTTTTAGGGCAATTTTAAGTGGTTTCTAGGGTGTTTGGGTGGTTTTAGGGCAATTTTAAGTGGTTTCTATGGTGTTTGAGTGGTTTTTGGGCAATCCTAAGTTTAGTTTTTGTACTCAGAACAGGGGAAAAAACCCCACATGAAATCCAGTGTTTACAAACACAATCCAAACCATGATTAACATCAGATTTTTGGAGTCTAAATAGTCATTTGGGAGGCAAAATATATTTAAAAGTGTGGCATATTATCAGGAACTGTTTAAATGCGCTCATTTTAGCTTTCTCTTTCCACATGTAATGAATTATGTGACATTTACTGTGTAGAGAATATTGAATAAATGAGCAAGTCAAATGTTTTTGCATTTTCTCTGAAATCATTACTATAGCACTAGTATATCTTATTCAATGCACATGCAAATGACTGTGCCACAGTCCATCTTAATGATGTGAAATATGAATTGTATTTGCTCGCATTGCAATGACCTTGCGCACTCATCTGTGTGTTTGCAGCATCTCTCTACATTCGTCATGGATAAATCCGAGTCCATTGCTACAGTAGATGATGCGATCAAGAAGCTGAAGCTGCTGGACTCCAAAGACAAAATCTGGACTCAGGAAATGCTTCTGCAGGTGACGGAGAAATCCATCAAACTCCTGGACTGTGAGACCAAGGTGAGCGGGATCTTTTCTTGTGTGCACACATAGGTAAATTAATTGACTTTTGTGAAGTCAATACAACATTCACACTACACTGCTAAAAATGATTTTCTAGCTTAGACTTTTTGTCTTGTTTCCAGCCAAAATATCTAGAAATTCTTAAATCAAGAAGGAATTTCTAGATAAGAAAAAAATATTGTCACGTTTTCAGAAAAAACATTTTACAATTAAGTGAGTTTTTGCTTGAAACAAGCAAAATAATCTTGCTTTCTGTTTGAAATAAGATTATTTTGCTTACCCCATTGGCAGATTATTTAGCTTGTTCTAAGCAAAAACTCACTTTATTTTAACTATTTTTTTCTGAAAACAAGACAATCATTTTTACTTGTCTAGAAAATCCTCCTTGATTTAAGAGTTTTTAGATATTTTGGCTGGAAATAAGACAAAAAGTCTAAGCAAGAAAAGCATTTTTTTGCAGTGTATTTACTTTCTTAATCCATGTTTGTTGTCTTATCGTGAATGATTCACTGTTGCATTGCAATGGAATATTTTTTGTCTTTGTAATCTTTCATCATACTGTCCTTGCATTTTCAGTCAATTCTGGCCTATTTTGTCCTATCGAAAATCCTGTATGATACTGGGTTTGCATGTTTTTACCAGTTCAAAACCAATTTGCATCTTAAATGTTCAGCAGACATTAAACGCACGCTTGAGATCATGAAAATGAGAACCGATTGAAGACATTAGCGTGTTCCACGCCTGTTCATTAAACAAAGCCGCTTCTAACCCTATGGCCTACTGTAATCTGATCTGATCTGGAATAACTGGATAGGGAGCGTTTCGTCCGTGTGAATCGATTGTGATTGTGCCATCATTATTCTGGCAATATGTGACCATAAATGCCAACATTACTAGATCTTTGACCTCATTTATGATTGTAATCAGTGTTTTCAGGATTGAAGGTCATAAGCGTCATAAGCTACTTACAGAAATTATTTAATTTAAAAATAGTTTATTTAATTAATTAATTTGACAGTTTAATTAAAATTAAATTAAATACAACAAAAAATAAAATATAATTAAATTAAATAAAACAACATATACAATAATATTAAATAACAACAAAGTTAAATAAAAATTTCTGAGAGAAATTAATATTACCAAGTAAATGTAGAATTTGAACTTAGTGTTTATATATTATAATATTATTATTATTATTATTATTATGTTTTTTTGCCTTTAATATATAATAAAAAAAAATCTTGATTTGCATTTTATCTTTATCTTGTTTTTATCGAACATTTTAGGGTTAGGTATTGAAGCCCGTTTCCGCCACTGAATAAAAAAAAAAAAAAAAAAGGTTATTGCGACTTTTTATCTCACAATTCTGACATTATTTCTCAGAATTGTGTGATATAAACTCACGATTGTGAGTTATAAAGTCAGAATTGCAAGATTTAAAGTCAGAATTGCGAAATATAAATTCAGAATTCAGAATTGCGAGTTTATATCTCAGAATTATGACTTTTTAACTCGCA
>CM049866.1:47594431-47623395 GCA_027474115.1 Schizopygopsis malacanthus | reverse complement strand
TTTTGAGTCATTCCACGTCGTTCCACGTCAAAGGCACGCGTGATGACCTTGTCCCATACAGCGTCTCTCGACGCATACGAGTTAAATCATAAAAAAATCAAGATGTAAATATAAATAATAAATAATATTAGTTAACTTGGCATTTATGAACCACTAGAGGTTTTCTGAGATTGTAATAGTGTTGCTGAATGTGATACTGAATCTTAAACTTAACTAAACTAAAAATTAATGATGAATGCTAAGTACGTTTTATTTGTTTTAATTACTTAAAATAACATCATACAAATATATATATTGTATACATATATATATATAATGCATTAAAAACTCACATTACTTAAATCTCTTAATAAAATGAGCAATAAAATGTTCCTCTGATTCTCTCTCTCTTACTCAGGTCCTTGTGGATGTTGCAAGAGTTGATGTAGCATCTGACTCTGTTGCATGTCTCCGCCCCCACCGCTGCCTGGACCAATTGGATACTGCGAAATCATGGTCTCTGGCTTAAGGTACATGTCCCGGTGCATGCTGGGATAGTGGGAGTGTGTGGGGAGAGGCGGAGGACTGGTCATGTGACACATGTCCTCGGGCGTCATTGTCCTGAGCATGTGTGGATCTAAGGTGGAAAATGAATAAGCAGATATTATTAGTTACATTTAATATTTTACTTAATTTTGATGTCTACATTTATGCGTCATAAGGTATTCTTCACTCTCTGCCCCTAAATAATTTTTATGTCCACATTTATCGAAAATATATTTAAAACGCTGAAACTCTTTTTAAAAACATTAAATAACTTGTAGTCTTGATTATTTATGAAATTCGATTCACATTAAACCATTGGGGTGGACTGAACTTACCGTTGGCTAGCTGGGGTGAATATGGCTCTGAACTGGAGTCAGGAGGGGACCGGGTAGCGTTCTGCAACAACAATAACATTAAAACACACTAAATACACGACAACAGGAGTAACTGTCAGGGTTTTGTAGTTAATATGCAATTCAAAGGGACTCTGAGTGGGTTTTAATGTATTGCTATGTGATTTGATGTAACAGTACATCTCTCCTCTACAAGACTCATGTTTTAGTTAGATACCCATCAAAAAGCTCACTCTCCGCCTCCTTTTGGTCAACATTATAAAACAGCATTAGTGATTGCAAAACTCCTCACAGGTTATCAGGCTTGACCTGTTTTGTCTCAGTGTTATTCCCAGTTCACTCCTCCGTCTGTCTTTTCAGCCATTATCTGAGCTGCGGAGGGTTATCTGAGGTCATATGGCATCATGCAAAATAGGCGGGGCATATCAAAGGGGTGTGGCTTACTATTTGATGTACTATGATTCTGAAATTGTGATGAAACTGCATAATTGCGTATATGGAATGTCTCAACATAAGCTCATAGTGATTCGTAACTATTTTACAATATTGCAAATTAGTGGCTAATTCATATGAATTCGTAGATTTTCGTACAATTTGCTTATGGTCCACTGACAAATAGGTTTAGAGGTGGACATACTTTTTTTTTTTATACCATACGTTTTAGTACCATACAAATCACATTGTACAAATTCATACAAAATTACCAGCTCAAAAAATTGTTACGTTTCGCATCACTTTCGTGACCAGTCCCGTGAGATGTCCCTCAGATTTGACATACTATGATTCTGAAACTGCATTATTGTGTTCACGGCAATTTGCAACTATTTGCAAATATTTGATATTATTGTGAATTGGTGGCTAATTTGTTTGAATTTGTATTTTTTCATATGACTCACTTATGGTTAGATTTAAGGGTGGGCGCCCATGATTCTTAAAATCATACACTTTTTGTACAAAATCAAATTGTACAAATTCATAAGAAATCGCCACTTCGAAAAAGTAGTTTTTTCATGATCTGTCTGAAGATCAATGTATATATATATATATATACATACATATACTGTATAAATGTCATAGAAAAAATCCATCTGTTGACATATTTCGCCATATTTGTTTCTTCATTCGACGGTCTCTTACTCTTACCCCGGTGCGTAATGTCTGCGGTGGTCTGGTTTGACGTGTGGCTGTTGGGGTGTTTGGTTCTGCTGTTGCCCAAGGCAGGGGTAGTTGTGTCTGAGGTGGCCCAGCGGCGGTGGAGGCTGGTAGGAGTTCTGGCAGGGCTGGGGTAGAGACGGGACGGTGCCCTGGCGCAGGGGGATGGGAGGGCTCACGCCACACCCTACCCCCCCTGAAGAGGATGCCCCGGCCTGGGGCAAGGGATACTGGGGTCCTGGGATGCTGTGGACCTCTGTGAAACAACTAGACAAGAAAAAAGCCACAAATCACTAGCTGATAGCCAATATGATTTATTATCATCAAAAATAAGAACATCACCAGAAGAAATTAGGTATACTGAGTGGTACAAGCTGTTTCCAGATTCTTACATGTCAGTGTTGTCGTCCTCTTTGCTGATGTATTCCTCCAGGATACTTGTGTCAATGTTTGTTGGCTCCAATGAGCTGTTAATATCATGACCTGCAAGGGAAATAGAGGGAGAGAGAGAAACAGAGAAAGGTAGAAGAAGAGAGTGAGAGAGGAGGATGAGTATCGTGTTCCTACGCGCCGTTTCTACAGTGATAAAATAACAGTTTCACAACATCTCTCATTCAGACTCCAACAAAAGTTTTGAGTAGCTTGCAACACTTCTGATCATTTGCTTGCTTGTTTAATAGCCAGATTGATGACATGTGGTCAAACTAGGGATCAGAGATGAGGTCCATGGAAACATACACTGAACAAAATTATAAATGCATCACTTTTGTTTTTGCCCCCATTTTTCATGAGCTGAACTCAAAGATCTAACACAAAAAGCCTATTTCTCTCAAATATTTATCACAAATCTGCCTAAATCTGTGTTAGTGAGCACTGCACTTACTGCAGGAATGTCCACAAGTTAATTTCTCTACCATAACAGGGCTCTAGACTAACTTTTTGCACTGGGTGCACTGGTGCGCCTAACTTTTTTTCTTAGGTGCACCGGCACAAAAGTTAGGTGCACCCAAATTTTTATATAGGCAATATTGACTAGTAAACGACTAACTAACAATCTGGTCAACATAAAGTTCTTTATTTGAAGCACAATTCTACAAGAAAGGTAACTTACTGAAAATGTGTTGGTGCTTAAAGTGCTTCACTGAGCAGAGATTTAAACTTAAAACATCTCAAGATAAATAAAATCTAAATTAAGTGTTTTAAGGGCGTCAAACTGAACATCTCGTGGCTCATGTATTATGGACTATCCTCCATTGCAGTCACATGCCCCTCGGATGGCCAACTCCTGTAGTTTAGCTTTCTTGATCTTTGGCCTCGGCTAAACCAGCTGACCACACTCTCTCTAGCAATCAACATCTTCCAGACTTGCCCCCTCTATACTGATTCTGATCAGATCTTCCACTGTGTCTGACGAAGGGATGCTCTAGTGCCCCCCCCCCCCCCCCCCCCCCCCCCTCTACACTGATTCTGATCAGATCTTCCACTGTGTCTGAACGAAGGGATGCTCTAGTGCCCCCCCCCCCCCCCCCCCCTCCCTCTACACTGATTCTGATCAGATCTTCCACTGTGTCTGAACGAAGGGATGCTCTAGTGCAGTGCTTCTCAAACCCCCCCCTTAAACCCATAAAACAATCCTGCCCCCCATCCCACCACAGACTACCAAATAATTGCACTAAACATAATGAAAAAAAAAGTATTTACAGTTTTTATAACCAATTCTTACTATGCAAAAAAGAAGTATACTTAGTGTTATGTTAGAAGCATTTTTATACTCATACCTTTTCTTGATTTAATATTTTGAATTTTTTTAGCTTTATTTTCATTTAAAATGTTTAGTTTTGAAATGTTGTATGCATTTGTCATGTTTATTTCATGTCTTATCTTCTTAAATGTGTGTATATAATATGTATAGTTTTAACTTTTAATTTTAGTTACTTTTTCTTATTTGTAAGCCGCTTTGGATAAAAGCATCTGCAAATGACTAAAAGTAAAGAAAAAAATAACTGTTCTGTTCTGTCTAATCGCCTCTCTGTGCTCATACTGTATTTTAATTAGGGATGGGTATCGTTAAGGTTTTAACGGTATTACTACTCTTATCGATACTGCTTATCGATCCGGTGCTTTAACGGTATTCTTATCGGTACTTTTTGTTATTTATATATATATACATACATATATACATACATACATACATACACATATATGTATGAAATATATATTTCTATGATAGATTATCAGCTTAATTAACATGGCTTTATATTCTGAAATGTTAAATAAATATTTCATTAAATAAATATAAAACATCAATTTGTAAATGCATCAGTGTGCAGGCATTTTTAGTGTTTTATATACATAAGATAAGATAAAGAACATGAACAAAGAAACAAAGTTAAATAAACTGACAAATATACCATTTGTCATACCATAAAACAAATGTAAAAAAAAAAAAGTGCTTTCAGCAGCTTTTTATCTATGATGGTCTACTAACATAATGTTCAGGTAAGTAATAGCTACAAAATAAATTCTAAAAGTGATCAATATAATGAAACACTGCATAGTTTTCACTGTATATATTGATAGATGAATGCTTATTAAAGCTATTACTTTATTCAGATTAAGGCTTGAGTGATTTTGTCTTTGTATTTTGTTCTTTGATTAACATTAAGACGCTCCAATCTGTCACTGAGACAAATAATGACTTTCTCTCCAACTGTTCTCGTTCACTTTAAGATATAAACTGTGTTTAAGTGAATACTTTCCTCCAAGCCGTCCGTTTTTACATGCTTTGTGTGTATTTGATCGTTTGGACGCGCCCGAAGCTCAAAGTGTATTTTGCTTGTCTGTTTTTGGAGCGCGCCGCGCACGCGCACACACACACACACACACACACTTCAGCCTGAGGAACAGCGTCTCTCGTGTGGGATTGTACTTTCAACGTTTTTATTATCAAAACATGTCCAGCAATTTGTAACTGTAAAGACGGCATTTTACAACAATCGACAGACGATTGATCTGATTCTGACGTTAAGTTTTGGTCAGAGAGGAACGAATGCGCGCCGCTGTGAAGAGAAGGAAGTTGTGCTAGAAAAAACCACGGCTATAATCTTTAGAAGCTAAAAAAAACATTAAATAAACTCAGTTTAATATAACAGCCACAGGCCTAAAGTGTAAGCATGTTTTAATTGTTAGTTCTCTCTTCTATCATAACAGGGCTTATGTGCGCGTGCTGAACTCATCCACGTGAGCGCGATCTGAATGGGAATAGCAAAAATGCATCATAGACAAGAGTTTGAATATTATTGCATATAAAAAACAGCCGTGACTCTGGCGGGATAGAATTTGCAAGATAATGTGTATATATATAGCAATAATAATCTATGTGTGTTTTCTTAATTTCTCCAGTACCGATAGCAGAAACCGTTAACGTCAGAGCTTATCGATACTCCGGTCTTTCATAATTTAGCCCCGAGACCGAATACCGGGTTTCGGTACCCATCCCTAATTTAAATGCAGCCAAATTCTCAATAAAACTGTTTTACTTATATATTGACTGTTTATGTTGTCAGTCAACAGGATAAATATGAAATAGGTGACTGAAAACGTCCCTTTAAGAATTCATAACCAGCTCTCCCTCCAAGAAGCTAGTCTGCACAAAAATACTAATTTATAATTGTATTGAGCCGTTGTCTGATGAAATCAATAATACACAATATAAGACAAACAATTCCTGTGCTGTGATTTCTTCTATATTTGCATGTACATTTAGAGAAGCAATAATACTGTTTTAACTGAACGGGCTCCTCTCAGATGCTCGCTGAACAAGCAGATGCAGAGAAAAGCGCGCTGATCTCGCGCTGTTGCGGCGATCACAGAGACAATCTGAAGACTCGATTTGTCACTAGTTGCTTTTTTGGAAAACAAAAAGTTGCTATGGGGGTACAAAGGCGCTAAATGTCGCTAAGTTGGCAACACTGCACGCATCTCTACTACTCACCTCTTTCTCTCTGTCTGACTGCAGCAGCACACGTGACGCATTTGTCAACGCGCACACACACATACAGGAATATCTGGACCACGGCCAATTAGAGGGGGGGTCCGCCTTCACTATCTCTGATTGGTTTAGACCACGATATAAGCCTAACGGGGGTGTCTTTTGTTGAACCACAGAGTTTCTGAGTCGCGGATACTTTTTTTTCTTTTCTCGAATGGCTGGACGGACCAGTTCGCCCTGGGATTTTTGTTAGTCGCACCCGAGAGAAATTAGGTCGTACTCTAGAGCCCTGCATAAGACAATATGCCTGTTGTCCTCATCAGGGTCTCAACCTGACTGCAATTTGTCATTGTAACCGACTTGAGTGGGCAAATGCTCACATTCGATGGCGTCTGGCACTTTGGAGAGGTGTTCTCTTCACGGATGAATCCCGGTTTTCACTGTACAGGGCAGATGGCAGACAGCGTGTATGGCGTCGTCTGGTGAATGGTTTGCTGATGTCAACGTTGTGGATCGAGTGGCCCATGGTGGCGGTGGGGTTATGGTATGGGCAGACGTATGTTATGGACAACGAACACAGGTCCATTTTATTGATGGCATTTTGAATGCCGTGATGAGATACCGTGATGAGAGCTTGAGGCCCATTGTTGTGCCATTCATCCACGACCATCACCTCATGTTGCAGCATGATAATGCACGGCCCCATGTTGCAAGGATCTGTATACAATTCCTGGAAGTTGAAAACATCTCAGTTATTGCATGGCCAGCATACTCACTGGGCATGTCACCCATTGAGCATGTTTGGGATGCTCGGGATCGCGTATACGACAGCGTGTTCCAGTTCCTGCCAATATTCAGCAACTTCACACAGCCATTGACGAGGAGTGGACCAACATTCCACAATCAACACCTGATCAACTCTATGTGAAGGAGATGTTTTACACTGCGTGAGGCAAAATGGTGGTCACACCAGATACTGACTGGTTTCGAAAACTCCCGGAAAACTGCACATTTTAGAGTGGCCTTTTATTGTGGCCAGCCTAAGGCACACCTGTGCAATAATCATGCTGTCTAATCAGCATCTTGATATGCCACACCTGTGAGGTGGATGAATTATCTCGGCAAAGGAGAAGTGCTCACTAACACAGATTTAGACAGATTTGTGAACAATATTTGAGAGAGATAGGCCTTTTGTGTACATAGAAAAAAATCTTAGATCTTTGAGTTCACCTCATGAAAAATGGGGGTAAAAAACAAAAGTGTAGCATTTATAATTTAATTTTTTTCAGTATAAATGCCTTGGCGGTTATAGACACAATACAAATGGTAAAAACCCCAAAAAGAAGGTCACTTGCAAAGAAAGTTTTATTTTATTGTGCATGAAAGTAGCTTTTCTCTCTCCTCCTATCCATACCTCTCTATGCATCAGCCCCCACTTCTTTACCAAATCTCTCCAAATCTCCACCACATGACCCATTGCTGTAATCACTCCATTTCAACACCTGCTATAGGTCACTATGACCCAAGCCGACTGACTCGGCACACTCAAGCCAAAATAAAGAACATTTTCTTGCACAATATTTATCTTTATGCATTGTATAATAAATGTAAAAAAGGGTATGTGCATGCATTCGGGGTAAAATATTAAAATAAAACAAATATATAATATACATAATAGTAGTTTTGTTCTTCTTTTGCAAGTTGCTTTGTATAAAAAGTCCTGCTAAATGCATAAATATAATTAAAGAATGTATGCAATCACTGAAGTCCAAGTTTCAAAAACAGGTACAGATTAAAAAAATTACACAAAGAAAGCAAGGCAGCAAAGGATGGAGAGAATGAGGGGAATCAGCCCAAGGTCAGGTGGAGGTGTAGTCGAGTATGTAGAGAGTAGAGACCCCCACTAAACCCCCCTCTCTCACTCTTTGATAGATTAGGCCACTAAAAAGACGGAATGTGAAGAATTCCAGTGCTAGTGTTGGGAAAGCTCTCTGGTCCATCAGCCTCCCACAACCAGAGAGGGTTTACATCCCACCCCAGTGGATTCCCCAACCTATACGGCACCATTTACAGAAAGCCAACACAATCCTGACTCACAAATTATCCCAAAACAACTTGTCATTGTGACCAATGAACTGGTTTGACACCTGATCCACCTGTGAATTGTCATGGTTCGATTCTGTGGATGTGAGTTTACTCAGACTGATCTATTTATAAGCCTTTCAGTGTATGTTTACACCAGGTATAAACCAAGAGTCAAAGAATTTGCCATACGCCATTTGAGTGATCACAACCGTGATTAACTTTTTAAGTCTAAAAATAAAACAATGTATTTCTTCTATAAAAAATGAGTGATGAAACTTGTGCTCTGCAGGGAAAAACCAGGGCTGACATAATGTTTGGAGGTGCAGCGGTTGGGGTCTCTGCTCGGATAGTTTTATGAGTGTGCCAGCAGGGCAGAGAGAAATGGAGAGGGATGATTTTACTAAATAAGATCCAGATGTTTCCATCCTCCTGCGTTAAATCTGCCAGACCTGTGCTGATAAGAGCTGCAAGATTGACTGACGGGAACGAGAGTGGGGGAGCAGAGGACGAGAGAGAGAGAGAGAGAGAGCGTTGTTGTTGGTGTTGGAAAAAAAATAGAGAAGGGGGTGAATTTAACAAACAGATGAGAAACGAATTCTTTGTACTGTTTTTAAAAATGTTTTTATTTTTTATTTATCATGTTTAGACTTGTTTATGTGTGCTCAAGCTCTGTGAAGAGCATTAAACACGTATTGTCACCTGTTATACTGTTAAATAATTCACATTGAGTTAATTCTACAAGCTCACAACCCTTTTTCCTTGTTCACTACTGATTAGTTGTGTTGACATTTAGGGTGGAACGGTTCTCGGTAAAAAAATCGAACCGTACAGTTCTCCACACACGGTCCGGCACACGCGACTGCGGTTTAACTTAAATCTGACAATGTATTTGTGATATGGTTTGTTCTAAATAACAACACATAAAACAAACAGGGTTCGGCTAATGTATGTTTCTGTTGATGGATGCGCATTCTGGCTATATGTGAAATATGACCTATTTTACCCTTAGGTCTTAAGGGTTAATGAGTTTTTAATTGCAGATAAACCATAGTTCTGTCAAACCATTTCTGTTGCTAAGTATTGTGGTGCCTTAAAAACGTTTGAAGAGTCAGGACTGATGTTTGCTATTATAGTTAGGACAGAGCTACTAAAAGTCAGTTTCATCAGTGCATCTTAGATTTAGTATTCTCCTGGGTGCACAAACTGCAGATTATATGAAAATTATAATATAAAAATATGAACTTATTGGTTATCGGTATCGGCCGTGAGACGTACTGAATTATCGGTCATCGTATCGGTTAAAATGTTTCATATCGTGCATCCCTAAAAACTAGTATTAACACTAGTACACAGACCTGTAGAACAAGTAGGTTACATAATGAAATGAAATATGCAAACACTAGCCATGTAAGAAGTCTATGTATGTCATTCAGTATAGTAGTTACATTTTCACAAATCATGCTGAAAACATTCATTAGAGCACTAGACAAAGTTATCAGCTATATAGCAATGGTTACTAATAAAAACTATAACAGTAATATATTGTTGCATGAATAATAAACAGCTGGTAAAAATAACCACCCCTAACTATAGTACAGTATTAACACATTTTGATGCAATAGGGTATGATTTAAAAATTATCATCACTCCTAAACAGAGAAAACATATTTCACAAACATCTACATGTCTGTTTCTTTTAAAGTGTTTATAGTGTATGTAATGAGTTGTATTTGTTTGTTTTTATAACCACCCCCCCCCCCCCCCCCCGGACCTCAAAAATGTCAAAGCCTGGCTACGGCCATGACCGTGACGTGACGTGAGTAAGTAGAACCAATAGTTCAATGTAGAGAGATTAATTTCATGTGCTTATTTCAATCTTTTAAGCACTACTAAATCAACTCAAAATGCCACAGTTCAACTTATCTAAACTCTTGTTGAACAATTCAAAGCTTATTTAAACACAACACAACACAGTCCAGCTTAACACAACTAAACAAAACTCAGTTTATGAAGTTGATAATTCAATGTGATGTCAATAATTCAACTTCAAACATTTATGAAGCTAATAGTTCAGCTTTACACGCAACTGATATTAATATTAATCAATATGAATATGTATACTGTTCAGAAATATGTACTATTTACACCACTGTTCAAAAATATGAAGTCAGTGCTTTTTAAAAATAAATTAAAACTTTTATTCAGCAAGAATGCATTAAATTGATCAAATTTAATTTATTTTTCAAATAAATACTGTTCTTTTGAACTCTCTATTAATCAAAGAATACTGATAAAAATGTACCACAGTTTCCATTAACATTAACTTATTTAAATATGATAATAATAATAATGTTTCTTCAGCAGCAAAGCTGAAGGATCATGTCACACTTAAGACTGGAGTAACACAGCTTCGCATCACAGGAATAAATTACATTTGAACTTATTTTCAAATTCAACAATTATTTCACAATATTACAGTTTATTGTATTTGTATTAAATAAATGCAGCCTAGGTGAGCAGAAGAGAGACTTCTTTCAAAAACCCCAAACTTTTGTTACAGTAATTGTATCACAGTTATTCAAGTTTAACACACTGTAACTGAACTTCATGTAACATCTTTAGATTAGTTTCCTGTTCGTTTCGAATGAAGAACTGATGATTCTGAACTAAAGCATTTGGCATCACCAAGGGGCCAAACTAAAACCGCTCCCTGGAGAGCGCATTAATCACAGTCAACAATATACCACACATCCCTTCCTCCGTCTCCATGTATATCTCTCTCCCTCTATCTCTTTTTACCTCCCTTTGCACTCTACACATACATACATGCTCTGTTCCTCTACATCTCTGCATGTGAAACTGATCATTGTATGTAAGTTCTTATGCATGTTAATCATTAAGCTCTCATTCACACCAGAGTAAAGTATAATAGAGCGAAGTCCATTACATTATCAAATGGTAAACACTACCCAGAAAGACCAAAACACACATACAGCATCACCGTGATCAATACAGCATTCATTTGAGTATCCACATAGTTACAGAGGAAAACATTTGTACAATTATTGACCTGTTAAGAAAACTGTAACACTGTAAAAATCAGACAAAACTTTGAGATATTGTCATCAGGCTTAAGAGAATCTAAAAATGAAAATACGTTTCTACTGGACATTTTAATGGAGTGTTTCAGCCAGTGTTATTTTAATATCATCTCATATTATTACAGTTTTCACATATATTTTGAATTAGTTTTATTAGGGCTGGGTAAAAAATATCGATATCTCGATATTAATCAATTTTTTTTACGTAACGATATAAATTCTTAAATCCCAAGAATCGTTTAGTCTAGAATCCTGTTTTCAGTTAATGAATGTTTTCAGTTAATGAATTGGGCACCTCCCATCCAATAAATCACAATAAGGGCATTGTGCTTTGGTACTTTTAATATGAAACAAATAAGCATTGTGCTTTGGTACTTTTAATATGAAACAAAGTTCAGATTTCAAATTCTGTCCATTGTATTGCAGTATTCAAACAATAAATGTAGTTTTGGCGCTGTTTAATGTGAAGTGACAGATCGTTGTAGCGCCTCAGTTCAGACTCGGCAGCATGTAGCGCACATGAACTAATCATCTCCTCCACTTTAACACCAATTTCAGCACAAAATAAACATGACTAAACATCCGAAGGTAAGTTAAAAGAAAGAGTACAACTCTACAATCTGTATCCTGTCTCATGTAATCGCTCAATCAGTGTTTCAGCCGTGCAAAGACGTCATAATGACTTATAACTTGCAGAAAACGCGGAATCCAGACATAAAAACGGAATTTACAGTTTAACGCGGAATGTCATGGAATTTGTCAAAGTTTGGATGAATTAATCAAAGGTTGGTCATTGCGCTTAAATCAAATCGCGATATGGACTTGTATCTGTAAACATTAAGCTGCAAAAGTCAATTTAAATATGAACCCTGCATGTTCTGCGCGTGAATGGAGCAGATGCGCGGTTTTGTTTGCCAAGGCTACATACACAGTGCGCATGACACTCGCGGTGATTTCAGCGTCTGCCATCTTAATGAGGACATAAAACATGAATAATATCTCCAAAGCTGATCTGAGAGTCACTTCACGAGCATTTTACCGTTTCATTTGAGTAAAACTAGAAATAGGCTATATTACTATTATTTAGTAGAATGCACGTGCTACTGCTACTACTACTACTACTGTTGAAAAATAATTAAACTTAATTTTTTTTAAATAAATAATCACAAAATATTTTACATTTAATAGTAAATCCCCTTTATTTGCCAAAAATGTAAATGTTTAATTTTCATTAATTAAAATATAAATGAAATCGAGGTTTTATGCCTTCATCTGAAAACCAGTCAAATTGAAATACACAACACAGATAAACATTTCATAAGGCTACTGTAAGAATAAATACAGATTGTTTGTATGCTAAAACACAGAATTTGGTAACAATAAAACATAAGGTGAGAAAAAATAAAACATTTCATACGCCCCTAAACATGTCATTTTTGTTACACTTTTAATAAATTAATGTTAAATTGTATAAGTTTCATGATTTTAATTAATTAGACATGCTTTTTGATTAATACAATTTAGTTTGACCATTAAAAAGGAGTCCGGAAAAATTAAAACGGAAGGGCCCTAGGCTTGTAAATAATATCAAGTAACGTCAAATTTACCTCAGACAAAATATATTCTGTGACCATAAACTCTAGTCAGATCTAAAAATAAACTGTAGAGAGGGCATTTTGCTAAATTAATGCACCATATAACATTTATTATCATTTTTACTGTTAATTCAATGTTTAATTTATGTTTGAATAAAAGCCACCATTGAATTGCTTATTTAAAAAATGATTTGAAATAGAAATATTATTATGTAATTGTGACTTTATTATTAAAAAACTACAGTTTGTGTAATTTTAGCAGTTGTATAGCCTATAAATCAGTTAATTGTAACCTTCAATAGTAATGTAGTGCCTACCAACTGACTCTCGTGTATATTTTACAGCATTAGTTGAAAGATTGTTTTTCCTTGAGAAAATTTGGCAAATAATGTACCTGATATATATACAAAATAATCAATATTGAACCTAATCTAATAATCGCAAGCTTGTGAATGAGAATCGAATCGAATCATGAACTTTGAATCAAAACCCAGCCCTAGTTTATATTCTTATATACAGTATTTCCTGTTTTCCTTCTAATTTGTAGTTTTGGAAATTTAGTGTGAGTGGAGTGTTTTTTTTGTGTAATTTTTATTTTTATTATTATTTTGAAATATATTTATATAGTCATTTTTATTTCAGTTTTAGTTATTTTAGTTCATCATGCAAAAACAACATAAAACTAGAAATAAAAAATAAGTTGAAGTTTTTAATATTTAATTTAATTTAATATTTGTTTCAAATAACAACTTTTTATGGATTATTTTGAGTAAACTATACTAACCCTGGTTTCAACTGCTCAAACGTGATGTCAATTTGTAGGCCAAAACCCAAAATGGTGCTAAAGTGATTGCTATCTTGTTTCTAAGGTGTTCTGAGTGTTTTATGCTGTTGCTAGGGGGGTTGCTCACTACCTTAAAAGATCCCACCCCCAAGTCTCTATGATATTAAATAGTTTTGATTCCTCCTTTAATGTATCTTTCACTGCATTCGTATGTCAAATCACTTAATTGAAAATAAATTAAGAACCATTTGATTTAGAATTTTGATTTTAAGAATCATTAATGCCTTCATTCAGTACAAATGCTGCTGGATAGGCTACATGCTAAATAATTAAGCTTAGATAGAAGAGGCTATCATTATAATAATTAAGCTTAAAAATTATCTTGACCATATAAATACACAACACACTTATGAAAATGTGTTCACACAGAAATACACGCATTTATACAATTCCACGCATACACACACATACATATCGGACAAATGAATGAGGTTTGGGAATGTGAAAGGTAAATAGCAATAATCAAAAAGAAAAGGCACTAAAATGAAACTCAGTGTGAGAAAGACAGACAGTACCTGCTCGAAGCCACAGCATTTTGGTTTAGGATGGACACAACCTACAAAACTGAAGATGTGTGTATATGACCCAGTACGTCTCTCATATCTCTCCAAACAACATACACCTTTCCGTCTCGGACCTCAGTTGGCAGGTCCAGGGTTACGTGAATGTGTGTGTGTTGTAATGCAGGATTAGGTCTCAGTCATGAGACAGAGCTGTACCAGGCCACCACACACAGTTCTAGTCGGCCACCAGCACTGAATGCACCGGCCGACCTGAGCAGCTTACCTTCCCTCCTACCCACCGATTTCTGTGAACTCAGTGTGCAAGGATCGATATACAGTGCTTTGTGCTGCGAGATGAAGTAGATCAACTTGACAATCGCCATGCTGGATTTTGGCGTTCGCTTGTACGGTGGCTCTGAACTGTCAAAACACTTCTCAAAATGCATGCCAAAAAAGCCGCAAAAATTTGAACCCGATCCTAATAGTTTTTTATGACGGACGTGGCAGTGGGATCATAAATATGGCTTTTTTTTAATGACTGTCCTACTACAGGACAATCCTACTACAGCTCAGTAGCAGTTACAAAAGACACTGTAACAGTCTATCACAGGCAATTCTGGTTGCATTTTTCATTAATGAATTTCTTAAATTATCCTTTGACTATGTTCTGGCTCACCATCTAGCTGTGGAATGTTTTTTGGCCCGATGCCAAACTTACTTGCCGACCCCTGCCCTACATGTTCTTTGTGCAAAATAAAACTATTAAAAAATATTTGTTGTTAATTAATATGGTACTCAACCCCACTCCTCCACCTAACCACTAAATGAGCTTGACCCGACTGATCCAGATTTACTAAACCACTGACTACTGCGTAATCGAAAACACCTTCAATCAGCATCCAGTATAAAACACTCGTGCTTTTAAGCCAGAAAGCTTGCTGATTTCTTTTTTTTTTACTGACATCTTTATATGAGTACTATTGGCCATTTTTTCTCTGCATTAGCGCTGTTTTGAACATATGAATTTAGGAGTTTACCGGTTGATTTGATCGCAAAAAACCCTAAACACCGGTAAACACTGCAACACTGGTTCATGCGCCCACATGTGTGTGTGTGTGTGTGTGTGTGTGTGTGCGTGTGTCGCAGGGCCGTAGCTAGAGGTTTGGGGGCCCCCTGAAAAATATTGATGTGGGCCCCCACACAAACATATATACATAAATATATAAATATATATATAAATATATCAATAAGTTTATTACTTATTGATCAGTAATGAACACTAAAATAACTATGAAAATTATGCCAATCATTCTTATTACATCAATTCTATTGTAGATGTATATTGGTTTGCTTGATCTTTAAACTTTGATGAGATTTCACGTCACTTCACCTAGGATGAACCGAAATCCCATTGTCTGACTTGTTTGTTGGCAAAGTCACTTATGATGTCTTTGAAGTCCAGCTGTCTGCTTAGCTGGCTTTCAATTGAAAGTCGAGCAAGGCTATTAAACCTCTCCTGAGTTTGGGTAGACCTGAGCTTTGACAAGCTTCAACTTGCTGAAATCCCTTTCTGCACCAAAAACAGAGACAGGTAAAGAGCAGAAGATGCATCTCACACGTCTCCAAAAATGCTATGGAGCTGCATCCTGTAAATTGAATTCAGCAGGTCGAGAGGAGACTGGCAGTCTACAAATGTGGCATTATACACAGACTTAAGATGCCTCACTTCATTTTCAAAGCCTGCTGTGAGATCCTGTGTATATTTGCTCACTAATGAGTGGCAAGCTGGGTGAATCTGATCTTCTTCTAAATCTTCAAGATTGCAGCAAACTCTTCAAATATCTCTGCACTGGTTTTAAAGCAGGTATCCAACGCAGAGATTATATTATCCAATGCCACAAATAAAATATTGTTTTGAAATGGATTTTCCTCTGTCTCTTGCTGATTAGTGTCCTCTGAACTCTGACTTTCACCTGCAGACCGCTTTCTCCTTCTCTTGTGGCTGACTGGAAACCCCCTGGGCATTTCCATAGCTTCTGCAATGAGGGAGGCTTCTGAAAATAGATTATCCCATGAGTTACGCAAAACCTCCATCTCTTCTGTCAGTGCCTGTATGTTGCTTATTTCAACTTCCATTGGAATTTTCCCTGATTGCAGAATTAGGTTTCTGTCTTCAATGGACTGCAAGATTTTCTTCCATACAGTGAGAAGAAATATAGCTTTGAAGGACATGAAGTACTGTTTTAGACCACTGACCTCTGATCTGGCTTCTTTGGTTAAACGGCACTTTGCAAGGATGGTGTCCAGAGCTTTTATGATTGATGGCAAGTGGTTTGCAACAGGTTTAACTGCAGCTATGCGTGCACTCCACCTGGTCTCTGACAAACGTTGAAGGGAGCAGCCAGTCTTACTTTTAAGGAATCCCTCACCGCTCTGGACTTGCACTAAAGAGACTGTAGAAGCGATTCCAACAGCCAAAAAAATGTTGACTATCAGGACATGACTCTGCTGCTTGTCTGTGACCGTGTCTTGACTGCTGCTACTTTCAGCTTCTTTATTTTGAACTTCACTAACTGATGTTGGCCTATTTTCATGCATTTGTTCAGTTAAGGGACCTGCCTCTGTAGACAACATATATTCCAAGCTATGGACAAATACCATGACTCAAAGAGTATAAAAAATAAAACCTATACTTTGCAGTTCATTTCAGTTAAAATACAAGTGACTTGAAATAATAAAGTGATTCCCTGACAGGTCAATATACCCAAAGAGTATCGTCTGCACTGACCCTCCAAGTCATCTTTGGAAAATGAATGTGAGTCAGACGATGCCACATCTGATGCTGCAGAACATTATAAAAAAAATATATCACATCACTTTAAAGATGGCAATGTTGTTGTAAACCATTTATTTTAAAGTTAATTAAATACATTATTTGATCTATATTTTATCTCATTTATTTTATTCTATTTTATTTAAATTATTTATTCAGTTAGTTTAATGCCATTAAGCCATAATACTTTTTAAAGACGTCATGCACTTATTTAAGACAAATTAATAAAAAAACTACCAAAAGACAAAGGAATTATTAAATAATAATACAAATATTTTTTAAAGGACCAGTAATATAATAGTTTTTCCCACCAGCCTGGTATAACTTGTAAATCAAAAAGTAAAAATTCAGAAACAGATAACAATACAATCTAATGTATTGTAAAAAAAAAAAAATTAATAAAATTAATAAATTTATAAACAAAACACTACTATTACTCATTGTCTTAATGTAGATAATAAATGGTGCTGCATAATATATTATCGAACAAAGTTAATAGCTACATTTCTTGCATTCATGTTTTCTTGACCGTAACACAACCGGCAGGTCCGTAATGCTTGTCATTATGCGTCGTGACTCGTGACAGTTTTTTTTTCTGTTTGTTATACAAACCAACTATATTTACAAAAAAAAGGACAGGCATTTTGATCACGCTATGTGGTCTGCGGCAGCGGTGGTCGACAGTTTACATGACGACATACTACCCTGTCTTAAAGAAGGTCTTGATAGACTGGGATACAGCAATTCTCCTGGCCTCTCTCTCCTTCTTTTCATTCTGTTTCTGGTAACCTGATTTATATTTTATTTTTCCCTGACATTGTCAGTCAGCATGTTCATCACTAATTTCATCTGACGTCTCAACTCTGATTGGTCGTCTTGTTCACCATCTGAGGTGGGACTTCTGAGAATACTTCATATCAGACTAAACCCTTTTTCGGGAGGGTAGAGGAGCAGATATTAGAACATTTCTTTAACCAAATTGGATGCTTTTGTGGTTTTCATAATATCTCAGTTATACAACTAATAAATTATTAGAATTATTCACAGAGTATGGGCCTGTGTAGTATAATTCCTGGATTTTGTGGGGCCCCCTGGGTGGTGGGGGAGAATTGTCCCTTTCACCCCACTAGCAACGTGTGTGTGTGCCATGCACTGAGGTCTGAGTGATACGAGTGCGCTTGAAATACGAAGTTGAGGTAGGTCCGGGTCCGGTAGCATGGACATTGAGAAGCGCTGCAGTACAGTCATACAATCTTTCATAGATGTGTTTAAATGCAATAAATATAATAAATACATTATTCAATTCTTTTTACTTTTGTAATTAACAGTTTGAATTCAATTGAATTGTTCAAGCAAGTGACAAAATATTTAAACTACTTTTCTTACATTATCACAAACATTCTAAATTAAAACTTAACACTGACAGAAGTCAGCTCTACTGCCTTTTTTTGACATTTAAATCTTTTACAAACAATCCTGTGGTTCATAAAGAACAATACTCTGTCACTTTAATTCTGATATACTGCCACAGACACACCGCCCCTGGAACGCACTGCCGGACCGCAACCGTGTGCAGAATGAACGCTCCTTCTGTTAACATGGGAGCGGAAAAAATACGCACTGCATTACGCAATGCAAATAGAGTGTGCGTGCGTGTGTGTGTGTGTGATGTGTGTGTGTGTGTGGTGTGTGTGTGTGTGTAGTGCCCGCATGGTTATGTGTGTGCGAGAGTGCATAAATGTGCGAGTGCTTAATGGTTTAACTTTAAACACTGGCAAGAATTAAAAAGAAAAGCAATTTTTAAACTTTCGAGAACATGCTACACTGCCTCGATTGTGCAAGTGACAATTCCTGTGTCAACTGTGCAGCATGCAGCTCGCTTATAGTGTAGACGTGGTGTGATTTGAAGCATTTGTAAGGTGGCCGAGAGAGCTCAACGCGCTGCAACTTCAGAAAACACATGCAAATAGAAAAAGCACAGAGCGAAGGATCGGACGAAAACACCTTTTGTTTGACACAAACTCACCTTCATACATAATCGTTTAAACACTGGCAAGAATTAAAACAACCAAATAAAATTTCATTTGCAGCGCATTTCTATTTTGGTTGTGTTGTGAGCATTTGCAGCGTGTGTGTTGTCAAATTGAAAATGTTGTTTTCTTAATTTGCAGGCGTTCTTTTCTATTTGTAGCGCGTTTCTTTTTTTAGTTGTGTTGTGAGCATTTGCAGTGTGTGTTGTCAAATTGAGGAAGTTCTCAAAAGGTGTTTTTTTCTATTTGCAGCGCATTGAGCTCTCTCGGCCACCGTACATTTGCGCATTTTGAAAGAGAGAGATAGTGTGCGCGCGGTGATTCTCTCACAGAATAATGTCTCACAGAAACTTTTCAAATTACTTTAGAAGTTATTTAATGAAGAAATACGAATTGTACAGCATTATAATTATTTCTCCTGCGCAGGACGACTGAGATGGTGCCGCTGCATGTCCTGTCAATCCTCTCACGGCAGGCGCGTTATCAGCTAGAGATCGTTTTTTTTTAGGCCTTTTTAGAGACCACCGATCAAACATCCCAATGCAATTATCGGCCGATAATGATCGTAACCGATCAATCGGAGCACCCATAATGAATACAGTTACAAAATTACTAAAATATAAAAATTCTAAATATAAATAAATAGTATATAAATAATATTAAAATAATACGCCACACAAATCACTTGAGTTCCAATAAAAGGACGGATGTGGGAAACAGATCACAGTCACCTGAAATGTGGAAAGTGTGCAATTTTTGGTTTGTTGTAATGGAACTGGCATGTGAATGTTCCAGGCCTGGCTGCTCAAACACAATGCATTCCAGTGACAGCAATACACTGTTACATGAGAGAGACCACGCGCAACGGCCAAACTATTCCCTTCATCAAACATCAGCCCCAGGAACCATCTGTACCCACACACAAGAGTGATCCATAACTTACTGACATCAGGCTAAATGTAACCTAACCTGCCTAAATCCTCTCACAGAAATCAGTAGCATGTTTAGGCTCCACGCAAACCACGCAACTGCGCGAGGCCCCTGCGGAACATGATTTCTTCTGAGGAGGCCCTATGATAAGCCCATGTACTGTAAATATAAAAAACTGGGTTACACTTTATTTTAAGGTGTCCCTGTTACAGTGTGTTTATGCATTTACGTACTGGGTAATATTAATTAATTACATGTTCTAACTATATGGTTAGGTTAGGATTAGGGTTTGGCTTAAGGTTACTTGCATGTAATTATGCAACATTTATTGTTATTAGAATAGTAAGTATACGTAACGTGTAACAAGCACACCTTAAAATAAAGTGTTACCAAAACTGACATAATTTCCCAAATAATATTACATGTTTTTCAGGAGAAAAAAACTTGTGTGAAACAAAACAAGAGCTGGCAGGCATCTGGTTGGGTGGTGTAGAGATGAGTTTCGGTGTTACGAAGCTCACGGATGGGTTGCGGTCCAAAACATCAACTCCTACGCTGATGTTTCGATCAATCAGCTCCTTAAAACACAGTGGCTGTGTGCTTAATGTGTGCAAAAACCCATATGTGTGTGTTACTGCTTGTGCAAGTGTGTTTGTATGTATGACCTGTGCCCTGCCCTTATCTCACCCCACCCACAGCATGTATGAGTGTGTGTGTGTGTGCATCCATCTGTGTGCGCGTCTAAGTCTGTTATCTCTCTTCCTCGCCCTGTCTGCACACTGTCACACTAATGGAGTCGGAATGAGGCAGCGATAGCGAAAAAGAGACGCGAGAGAGAAAGAAACATTACTCGCACCTCATTCTGATTTTTAATAGTCTTGTAGGTATGCCAAGAATGATGCGGTGCATTAGAGAGAGGGGCATGCGGACCCTCTATAAGCAGCTTATGGCTACACTCAATCGGGCTAAAATGCTTTCTGAGCGCTCTTATGTCACGGGGTTTCTGTGGTAGATATCTTTAGGTAAATATCTGAAAACAATCCACTCCATGCCTCTCAGAACCGAAGGAACAGAAGCCAGTAACCGTTTTCTAGAATTCCTTTCAACATCCTCAATTGCAGAGCCTTCCTTGCGAATAAAGAAAGCACAGAAGCTGTTTATCAGGGCTGTTTGTTTACTCTGAGAATGTGGATCCATTCCTCACACATGTATTCACCAGATAGAGACAAGTGTCAAATTATTTATTCATTATTACTAATCATTTCTTATACTGTAGCTTAATATTCTGAAGAGGTTTTTATTTTTATAATTTTATATTAATTTTAGATTGGTGAGGAGATTTTTTTATTATATTTTGTCTATTTAGTTCTTATTTATTTTTGTTTTAGTTCTTTTAGTACTTCAAGTCAAGCTAAAAGAAAATTTTAAATTTTGTTCAGTTAAAGTTCATTTAAATGTTTTAATGGTTTTAGTTTTAATTTTAGTTATTGATGATAAACTACCAGTACCAATATTAATATTATATTATTAATTTGATATTGTAGAAGAATCATTCAAGGTTCAAGGTTTCTTTATTTGTCACATAATAAATTATACAGGGTATAATCAGAAGTGAAATGTACATCAAATCAGGTCCGCTCAGTGGACAGTGCAAAATAATAAAAATAAAAATAATATAAAGTAACACAACACAAGAGCATATATATGGTAAAAAAAGAGAAATAGGAGTAAAATGTGCAATGAAATAAAAAAGTGCAAAACAATAAGATGTGCAAAAAACAAAAAAAAACAGTGTACTGGGACTTAATAAATAGTAATGTGAATAAGAGGGATGTGCAGACGGGTTGTTCAGGGTATTGTTCATTACCACATAAGTAAATATTTCAGTGATATTTCATTCCTCTACACTATTTTTATGATTTATGTAAAACCAGACAGCTCAGAAAATTGTTACTTCATGACATCAATGAGAATAAAGGGATAGTTCACCCAAACATGATATTTCTGTCATTAATTACTCATGTCGATCCAAACTCGTAAGACCTTCGTTCATCTTCGGAACACCAATTAAGATATTTTTGATGAAATCCGAGAGCTCTCTGACCCTCCATAGACAGAAAGGATCCTTACACGATCGAGGCTCAAAAACGTAGCAAGGAAATTGTTAAAATAATCCATCAGGGGTTCAACCGTAATTTTACGAAGCTACGAGAATACTTTTTGTACGCAAAAAACCCCAGAAATAACGACTTTATTCAACAATTTGTCTCCTCCGCGTCACCCTGGCACCATTTTGGAGAGTATCCACTGAATGCAAACAGCGTATGCTGTTCTTTGTCAGCTGTGGCATGCGGATACGTTGTTTTTGTTCAAATCAAAGCGTAAACAACGTAGAAAACATATCCGTGTGGCATGCTGATGTCACATGGATTATTTTACCGATCTCCTTGCTATGTTTCTGGATGTTGATCATGTTAATTACATTGCTGTCTATGGGAGGGTCAGCGAGCTCTCAGATTTTATATAAAATATCTTCATTTGTGTTTCGAAAATGAACAAAGGTCTGACAGGTTTGGAACGACATGAGGGTGACTAATTAATGACAGAATATTCATTGATGGGTGAACTATCTCTTTAAATTGACAGCAAATGGAGTCTTTTGCTGATATTATTTCAGTTATTATTCATCTACAACATTTAAATGATGTACATAAAATCAGACAGCTCAGAAGAATGAAAATAAAACTGTTCTGAATTGGGGCAAAACCCCTTTGAAACATTTTAAATTGTTTCTACTAGACATTAATAAGTTTAAATGGAGGGCAAATTGAGAATTTTGCTTCTCTAATGTTTCTTCTGAGAAAAAGTCCCCAGAAATCTCACATGTGCCTCCTCTGGAGTTACAAAGAGATCTAAACATGGCATCAAACTGGTTTCAGATTTGCCAAAACACCAAAGTCTCAGTCAAAAGTCAGAAATCTCAATAAACTCAAACATCTCTCATCAAATCCTTATCATGTTTATTTCTCTTTCTTCCTAGGACAGAGTAAACTCCCAAGAAAAAGTCGATATTTGAATGAAAAAAGCTTCATGCAGCGACCTCTGAGCAATACAATTTTACTCTAGGACAGCTGAGGGTTAAATGAGTCCTACAGACAAACAGCTCAATCTGCCTCTTCTTTTGTGCTTTGTGTTGCTGTACTCCACAATGGATGTTCATTTAAGTTACCCTCCCTGCACAACACACACAATCACAAACAAACAGAGCACAAACACAGAGCATTCATTGGGAATCGTGGATGTGGAGCACAATTAAAAAACATTAGAAAAAGTAGAAAATGACAACAGAATCTGTATGAATCACAATCAGGATTTACTAAGTGTTCTCAAAAGCACAAACAAGCCATACACGGACAACTGAGTTTTTAATATGTTTACTAAAAATAAGTGCATCCACACCATAATTATTCCATAAATTAGATCACATTCCAACTGATACTGTAATATGAGGACATTTCTAGCACATCAATTCATCTCTAGTTCAGAGGCAGCAGGGTTTCGGGCCGGGACCAGAGGTGCGCTGTCTGCCTCACTCCCCAACTGAAGAATGTAAACATGTGAAATTCTCGTTAAAGAGCATCGCTTGACGGCCATGAACTACAGAGCCCAAAGAAGTCAACAGTGTTTACAGTGAACTGCTGTCATATATACAAACTGTTACACCTGCTCTGAGAAAACACTCACGCCTAACGAAGTGCCACAAATTATGGTTGGAAAACCCCTCCAAAATAAACAGTTTGTCTTAGAACCTGACATTAACAACTGCCAAGAATGAATTTGACCAATCTGAGAGAACAGTAAAGTTAAAACAGAGGGGTGAGCCAAATCTTTCTGAAGAAAAGAAGGATGACGATCGAGAAAAGAGTGAATAAAAAGAAGCAGAAGGCAATAAATCAACACTTTCCAGTGATGTAACAAGTAATGTTTAAAAGGGTGCATGAATCACACATATCCAGGTCACATTTAACCCCCAAAATCAAAAGGAAAAATTTATTACATGTGAAATTAAGTCTTTGTTTTAGGACCATTATGGTTTTTATGTTGTTTTCGAGACAATTAAGGACATTTTATCTCCAAATTGTCATTAGATATTTTCTGTAACTCTCCTTATTCTCAATAATGACAATCATTACTGTAATCTCTTAAAAATATATAATTACCACAATGTATATTTTTATTCTTATTGATTATAATTTCTGTAACTTCTTTAAAAATTGTCATTACTGCAATGTAACTAGATTTTTTTTTTAATTCACATTATCTCAATAGTGATTCTTATTACTGTATGTCTGGCACATTTATGGTCTGTTTTGGTTTTGTTTTCCTGTGTTTCTTTATGCCCATATTTGGTCCTTCCTGTGTCCTGTCCTGGTTTAGTGTGATTATTAGTTCATTAGTCTTCAGCTGTGTTTTATTAATGATCTAGTTTCATCCTGTGTATTTATTTCCTGCCTGTATAGTTATTTTTCATCTGGTCTGTTGTTACACTCCCTGTGTTCCTGTGTAATACCCTGTTGAAGTGGATTAAAGACTGTTTATTTTGAGTAATTCCTCGTCTCTGTGTTCCTCGCTCTTCCCAGCTGTGTGCACAGTGACAATGTCATTACTGCAATGTATATATTTTGTTCTCATTCTTCTCAATAGTGATTCTAATTAATGCAATTTCTTAAAAAAATTGTCAAATTGTCATTTCTACAATGTAACCAGATATTTTTTTGTAATTCTCATTATTCCCAATAGTGATTCTCATTACCGTATTTTTTTGTAATGGTCAGATTGTCTTTACTGTAATGCATCTAGATATTTTAGTAATACTCATTATTCTCAATGATTCTCATTGCTGTCATTTAAAAAAGGGTCAAATTGTCATTATCGCAATGCATTGCTATTTTTGCCAATTGTCATTATTCACATAGTGAGTGTACTGTAATAAAAAAATACAAAATAAACAATTCAAAAATACAGTGTATTGTAAAAGGCAAACACTACCATGATGTATTTTAAAATTAAATATAGTGCATTTTTACATTATATAAAGAACTAGATTTTTCCTTTGCATTATCATAATGAAAATGGTTGATAACGTGTATTAAATTGTCATTAAACAGCGCAAATTATATCCAAAATAAAATTATTTCTTTCTTTGATTTTCACCAACATAGACTAATCAAAGGATATCACATCTGACTCGTCCTATTGTTTTCAATATATTTTATTTTTTTCTTGCCCAACACTCCCAGCAATCTATCCTATTCATTAATCCATCTCTCTTTTATTCTCCTGTTTTCAATGTCTGTCTAAACCATTACAAACACACCATTTATCACATTCCTCTGTCCTTCCCAGTGTTTCTCCTCAAACCCCTCCTTCTCTGTCCTCTGGATTGCATCCTTCACTCCCTGCATCCGTACATCATCTCTTTCTCTGCGATCCTCTCCACCTTTCTGCCCTTCCCCAGCATTCCTCCACTGCCTTCTGCCCGCCTGACCTCATTGGTGGCTTTTTGTGTGCCCCCCCAAACAAATCCAGCATGACACATGTAATCCTGCTCACACACAAATAATGTCTGAAACACGAGTCCTTAACAAACTTCCCCAGTGGACACGTGAAATACCTACCAACACATATTGACAAACAACTGACGTTAGAATACGTATTTACATTGAGCTTTAGATGTAGAAAAAAGTGTAGAACATTCAAGAACAACCATCATCACTAACTAGATGTTTTTTTCTGTATTGTTTCAGGTAAATAGGAAAAAAGTGCTATGATATTTTTTATGTAAAACATAAGTATACATACACAGTATATAATCACATTTAAATTTCATCACAAACAAAAAGCAATAAAAAGTATCAGAATGTTTTTGGACGCATACCAAAACAAAACCAAGTTCTTCAATGCATGGTAATACCGTGTTTTTGGACATACATAAACTGTTTACAATAGCCAACAATACATTGTATGGATACAAATTATCGATTTTTCTTTAATGCCAAAAATCATAGGATATTAAGTAAAGATCATGTTCCATGAAGATATTTTGTAAATGTCCTACTGTAAATATATCAAAACTTAATTTTTGATTAGTAATATGCATCGTTAAGAACTTCATCTGGACAACTTTAAAGGCGATTTTCTCAATATTTTTACATGACGTTGTATATTAATTTTTTTGCACCCTCAGATTCCAGATTTTCAAATAGTTGTATCTCAGCCAAATATTGTCCTATCCTAACAAACCATATATCGATTTATTCAACTTTCAGATGATGTATAAATCTCAATAAAAAAAAAAGACCCTTATGACTGGCTTTGTGGTCCAGGGCCACATATAATAAAATCAGCCTTTTATATTAGTAATGGGAACTATCACTTAAGGTAGGCTACCATGGCATTACCATCTGATACATCACTGCAACGTAATCTTTTACAACTATTCTTGAACTGTCACATCAACAGGTGATCAACAGGTCTTACCTTCGAAGAATCTCTGTAAGGCCTCCGTTTCATCAATCACGGTTTCCATGCTAGCGGCTCCCGCGTATGAACTCCATGAACATGAACGGACGGAGCGGCGGGAGTCGCGTGCGCTTCAAACTCTCATCATCACAACTTGACGCACAACTATCTTTATATAGCCTACTCGCAAACCACCGGAACGAGCTCAGTATCAATATCTCCTCCCGATTATTAATTAATATAACTTAAAACCGCTCACTTGTTTCAGTTTCTCGCGTAAAACATAAATTCGTTTTCTGAGGAGATTTTACCTTTGGATGTCAGGTGTAGGCATAGTCCGGTTTTCCCCGATGATTTCGTTTATTTATAACCGCGATACATATTTACAGACGTATTTCATGAGAAATAGTCATTTGATGTGAGTTAATATTTTTTTATTCGGTAAAAAGTGATCCTGTGAGCTGGTTTTTTCCCTCGAGCCCCCTTCAGTCAAATGCGCTTAACGTCCTTCTCTGCGCGCTCTCGCTAGACTCGCGCCGCGTGCGCGCGCTCCATGGGTGAGCGCGAGAGGAAAGACAAATGCATCCCTAAAAATCACAAAAATCTTTCAATCCGGTTTAGACGTGGTGATTTATTACATATGAAAGGCCAACTACATGACACATGTCTTCTTAAATGTCTGATTTCCCGTTAAATTACAACTCCAATATCGACACCAGCCTATCACGAGACAAAGACAGTTAAACAGACACATAAACCAGTGTTGAGTGTAATGCATTCATAAGTGATTAAGAGCTGAAATTTAGTTACTTTTCCTTTTAAAACCTAAGGCATTACACTTACGTTTAATATTTGTTTTCTGTAATTTAATTGTAATTGCATTAAATAGGCCGTATCTCAATTAAATATAAAGCAATAATGAATTTTACATCCAAATCTAACATCTAATGTTAAAATGCATGTTTTTAATGTTACCTTCTAAATTTAAATACTTTGAACAATTATTTATGCAATTTTATATTGGCCTATGTATTTGAAAGAATTAAAAGAGCAGTTCATGTCTGTCCTTGTCGAGGCTGATATGTTGATTGATTTTTCTTTTATGCCCAACATCATTAGGACATTAAGTAAAGATCATGTTCCATGAAGATAGTTGTACATTTTCTTTCTGTAAATTTATAAAAACGTAAGAATGAGAATCAGAATGAGCTTTATTGGCCAGGTATGTTTACACATACGAGGAATTTATATCAATAAAGTGATATAACAGTGATCCAGAATGACAGCAACTGGAAAAGACACTATTATAAAGCATAATAATAAGCAATGTACAAAATGGCAAAAACACTATATACAATACAGACAATTATGTGTGCACAAGTCTGATATGTGCAAATTTGAAATGAAAAAATAAGTATGTGTGATGAATAAATAATTGTATAATAGTGTTGTGTGTTCCACGTTTAATGTCACGTGTTCATGAGATGATTGCCTGAGGGGAGAAACTGTTTCTGTGTCTGGTCGTTCTCGTGCTCAAAGCTTCATTTTTAATAAGTAATATGCATTGCTAAGAATTTCATTTGGAAAACTTTAAAGGCGATTTTCTCAATATTTAGATTTTTTTGCACCCTCAGATTCCAGATTTTCAAAATAGTTGTATCTCGGCCAAATATTGTCAAACCATACATCAATGGAAAGCGTATTATAGATGATGTATACATCTCAATTTTGAAAAATTGACCCTTGGCTGGTTTTGTGGTCCAGGGTCGCATTTGTGAAATTTGCTAGAAAATCTGACTGAAATTGTTTTACGACTATTTAGTTTTTTGTAGTTCATTTATCATTGTACACATACGAATATCATGGTATATGATTTTGATATCGAACTAGCATGATCTGATTTATTATATTATATTACTTATTTTTGTTACTTTTTATGAAGTGCACAAAAGTTTACTTACAAAAACTACACTGTGATTGTTTACAGTATAATGATAATATCATGGCACATTTGTATCTTTTCATACAGTTTTTCATGATTCAGTCATGATTTAAAAATACTGCGGTTATTGGTTGAGGGATTGTGAATGAATGAGGTGTAACGCCATCATTTATCACTGCATGAGCTGAGTGATCTGTTTCTCTCGTCTCTTTATCCACGACCTCTTTACAAACAATGACCCTGTGTCCATCCGACCCCCTCCCAATCAAATGCAGTTTTGTTGTTTTTACTCACAGCTGGAGCATCTTTCTCTCTTTCTCTGGCACTTCTTTTTCCTCTGTTTGACCTGAACAACATGCCCGTTCTTCCCACGACACACTGCGTGGATTGTTTGGGAGGACGCAGGACGAGAAAAAGAGAGCTTGAGGCTGCAGAGACAAAGAAACATCTGGCTGTGTTAATGCACTTCGTCTAAATGTGAGCGTAACTGTGTGGACGCACACATGTGACCCTGTCCACAATGAATGTGTGTGTGTGTGTGTGTGTGTGTGTGTGTGA
>CM049866.1:47559431-47589431 GCA_027474115.1 Schizopygopsis malacanthus | reverse complement strand
TTAATTATTTAGTGATGAAGATCTCACCTTTTGACAGGCCGGGTTTGGACCACTGCCTGTACTGCAGCAGGAACAGGTCATAGTCACTAGGGAAATGTCCACACAGCAATTTGAACATCACAATCCCTAGAGACCAGACTGTCGCCGGCCGGCCGTAGTACTTCCCCCTGCTGTAGTACTCTGGAGGGGAGTACACTGTCGTGCCTGGAGGAGAGTGGAGTTTGTATGATGTGTAACTTTGCATTAATGCAGCATTGTTGTTCTGTATCTATTAGGAAGAAATGAATTCTATCATACATACCACGGTATGACTTGTACGGTGACCTCCTCAGAATGTCCCCGCATCCGAAGTCAATCAGCTTGACTTCGGATGTCTCCCTGTTTATCAGTAGGTTGCCCAATTTGACGTCACGGTGGAGCACTCCACGGAGGTGGCATATGTTTGTGGCGTGAGCTGCCTGCCACATGATCTGCCGTGTTTTCTCCTCGTCGAGGCATCCGCCGTGACGCCTGATGAACTGCACCAGATTCTCACAGGGAGAGGGACATTCGAGGACCATGACGAAGTGGTCAGGGTGGTCCGTCCAGTCCAACAGCTTGATGATTTCAGGCACACTGGGACCTTTGTTCGCCAGGATGGTGAGGGCGATCTCTTTTGGAAGGGGGACTGGATGATCAGGCTAGAAGAGTTGAGTTTTTATGATGTTACGTGGAGGTGGTTACTCAAATAGGGATTTAGTTGGACTGGTCTTGGACCAGTTTGTTAATTTAATTCGTGATTAATATTAATATGAGACATTTTATATTGTTTTACAGTGCAATGTACTTACAATGAATATACATTTTGTGTGTTGGGTCTTTGTGACGTATTTCAAAGCCACCTGATGAACAAAAATGTATATATATATATATATATATATATTATTTAAGATACTTTAAGAAGAGGGGTTTAGAGGATAAAAAATGTGCTAACTTGGTAATGTGTTATATATTTTACTTACTTTAAGATTATCCTCCAGACGTGTCCCTTCATACACCACACCAAATCCACCTTTCCCCAGCTGATCCCCCACAGTGTAACGGCTGAAGATGTAGTCTATTAAAAGATAAAGTAACAGAATTTCACATGAACTCAGTGCCTTGTGATGTGAGATGCCGTATTTAACCGTTTGTTCTGCGCAACTGGGGAAAAAAACATTACAATAAATCGCACCACCAAAATGTGTCCAATCAATCAAATTTGTGAAAAAGCAAACCAGTGTTCATTTTGGAAGGCCTTTTTGATTTAGTCTTAGTCTTGAGACGAAAATGCTTAATAGTCTTAGTTACATTTTAGTCATTTGAATCTTTCATAGTTTTTGTCGACGAAAAGTAATTGCATTTTTGTCAACTTTTAGTCATTACTTTTAGTCAAACTTTACCAACATTTATTTTGGTAGCTATTTATATGTAGTATTCAAACTAAAATAGTCATAGGGTGCTCGCGCTAGCGCACTAGTGCAAGCTCCCAGCAGACTTCTACCCGAGCAATCAAAGCGGCATTACGTCACGAAAGTACGAACTCATAGGAAGACCGCGAGGGTTTAGGGTGCCATTTGGGACAGGGCCTCGAAAAACCCGAAGACTCAAAAGGTGAACTAATCAATTCTCTTTCTGGCTCATACTGCATTAATCACATGATGCACGAACGACTCGGAAAAACCCGAAGACTCGAAACAGGTGAACTAATTCCAGTACAGAACCGATAGGATGGTGCACATGCGCGACTGAATGAATCACTCCCCGAGACGACTCGTTCTCCTCGAGTCACATTAAAGATTCGTTCAAAATGAACGAATCGTTCAAGACCGACCCATCACTACAGTTTTTACCCACCTGTTTACGTTCACTTAAGCTATAACCGACTGTATTTATGTGAGATACTCGAGTCTACACGATAGACGTTTGGACTGCTGTGTGTGTATTTGAGCAATGAGCGTTGTATGAGAACTGAAGAAGTTGATCGTGCTTGAAAGAGAGCTCTTCTATCAGCACTAACTTTAAGTTAATCGACAACGAATAATGACTCCAGGGGAAAATGGGACGTCTGGTCACCCTATCCCTAACCCTTCAGGTGCTGAGGCCATGGACCCTTTTCACAAGACTGTGATGACGCGTTTAACGGTCATCAGCATCGTAAATACTCAAAAATGTCATATTTGTATTTTTTTTTTATGTATGTACATTTATAACACTATTTTTTGTATTATATTACCTTTGCATCAAATTACAAAAAAATAGTTTACGCTAATGCGAGGGTGTTTCTAATACAGCGTCTATGTGAGGGACGGTAAATGTGACATCGTTTGCTCTTCTGACTGCCGTTATCAGTCTCCCTCAATTTTTTTCCTTTTATTGAAAGTCATGAAAACACTTTCGTAGAGTTTTTATTTTACAATTTTAAGCAAATGGGAATGCAAAAAATATATCTGTGGTACGCTCTCATTCACTGCTCTTCAAGTTAACCCAACTAAATTTGACTTCGTTTGCTCTTCTGACTGCCGTTATCAGTCTCCTCAATTTTTTTCCTTTTATTGAAAGTCATGAAAACACTATCGTAGAGTTTTTATTTGGCAATTTTAAGCAAATGGGAATGCAAAAAATATATCTGTGGTACGCTCTCATTCACTGCTCTTCAAGCTAACCCAACTATGACGACTTCCGCTTCTGAAAAACCCGGAAACGTGAAAAAGGTCCATTGTTTCAGATCGCTAGTTCGCGTTTTGGTAGCCTATCCGTCCACTGCGGCTGTCATACTGAGACTAGATATAAAGCCCCTCATCCAATGACAGAGACACATTTTGAAAGACGAGACAGTTAACTTGACCTATAGAATGAATTTTGAATGTCCGGTAGTCCTTAAATAACATGTTAGTCTCGTTTCGTCTTGTTAAAGAAGACCTGTCATAAATGTCGTCATAGTTTTTATCATCAGATATTAGTTTTAGCTCGTAAACTTCTCTTAGTCACAGAAAAAAGGTTAGTTGACGAATATTTTTCGTCGTAGTCTTACTTACGTAGTAGAAATTAACACTATCAAACAGAGAAAATTATTATTATTGTTATACTTTATTCTCAAATTATTCATGTTAACAACATCAGCATTGCGTGACTATAGTGTGTATTAGCATGTAGATTTTAATTTCTGTACAGTCCAATATTTAATCGTCATACCATTCGAATTTCATATTTATAAATAATTTTAACCCAAAAAGCAAATTATGCTTCCTACGAACTGGTTTTCTTTAAAATACAAATATTGTGTAATCTCAGGCTATCTATAATCAGAAGCACATTTAAAACTGCAATTTAATTTAATTTGCATGTGTTTCATAAACACATAATCCTTTCTGGATCACAATCTGCCATCAAAATGATAAGTTGAATTATTCTAGCTGCTGTGAGAAAAGGCTATAGTATGATCAGCCAGCTGCAGGATCCTAATATGTGATAGCCTAGTAGCGGGGACGAACTTCTTTATGTTTACAGACGTGACGTAATGACGCAGTGCCATGCTCGAATCTCCCGCGAAAACCTACCCGTACCACTCAAATTAGAAAACATTATTATACGCTAACCGTTGTGAATCGGGCTAAAGTAAGGCGATAGTTTTGAACACTGGCTGGTTATGTACTTTCTCAAATATTGATTTGGGATCATTTTTAACCAAAAAAACTTACGGACTGCAGCTTTATTGACTATTTTTACTTGATATCTATCTTGAATATTCATAGTTTTAACATGTATTAATAATACATAAAGACATATAACAATAATGTTTTAACATGTCCTTGAATAAAGATCTGACCATGCCTGTATGCTGTATGTAGGCTACTAATGTGTTTTTTTTATATTGTGTCCTGACAGATTTACATGGTCAAAGTACAGCGAAATCATATTCTCATAACATGGTTGTGTCATGTACCATCACTACTTCTTCCTGCCCATGCCACCTTCCTCTTCTCTCCCTCATCCTGCTGCTGCTGCTCCTCTCCCTGACCTGAGATGCTCTCTGGGGGCTGTTTTTTGGCAGCTCTGAAGAAAGAGCACAGCCTCCGCCACCATTTCTTGCCCTTTCTTTTCTCCTTCACTTTCTCTGCCCCCTTCCTCTCCTTCGCCCCCTCCTCTCCTCTTCCTCTTCCTTCCTCTCCTCCTACTCCTCCTTCCTCTCTTCCTTCCTTTCCTCCTCCTGCTTCACCTCCTTCCTTTCCTCCTCCTCCTCCTTCCTCTCCTCCTCCTGCTTCACCTCCTTCCTTTCCTCCTCCTGCTTCTCCTCCTTCCTCTACTCCTCCTCCTCCTCCTCCTCCTCCAGCACCAACAGGGGTCTCATCGCGGGGATGAGGGTGTTGAACCGCCGTGTTGGTGCTTGGTTTTGGGGGTGTACTAAGATGTTGATCGTACACCTCGCCAATCGTCATCGGACTCACTTTAGTACCTCGCTGTCCCATCGCTGTGAAAACTCACTGACCACTACTACAACAAACCCACAAAGACTGTAAGAACGTCACGCGCTTTATATTCCCGCGAGTTCGATTCAAACGCGCTCTATGGCGTCATAAGGCTTTGAGCATGTACGAACTTTCTTAATGATTCACGTTTATTTTAAATACAAACATGATACAAATAAAATAAAACATTAAAAGACTAAAATATGTTAGAATAAAGCAAATGTATCATAAATAAACAATGTGTAAAAATCTCAATGTTTTAATAGATTTCTTTAAAATATAAAAGAATATGTAGGTAAAAGCTAGCCTATATATTTTCTATTAAATAATTTTAAGCAAAAACATTAAATAAATATATTTTTGTTGCATGCATGAAACCTTATTATTAATAGGAGTTGCTGTTAATATTTTTACGAAGAACTTTTTGTGCACGTTGTTAGTTTCTCCAGTAGAGGGCGTTTATTTTACATGTAATGTGTTCTGATTGACTTGGCCTAATCGTGTGCAGTCTGTGGTTTACTTGTGAGATGTATTGGTGTGTATCTCTTCTCTAGAATATGAAATGATGTTTTTCAGAGTGAGAAATCACTGCTGTGCCCTACATTCAACTCTGTTTGGAAACTGTACATTCAAATCCACATGCAAATTGCTCTTTGCTCTCCTAATGTCCAGTTTCACCAAACCTCAAAGTCATTTATCACAAAGTCTTTCTTTTGTGCAGTTTTATGAATATGTTTAACAGAACTTGCTTCTTTCAGCAGTCAATGTAATCCTAAGAAAGTGAGTGTTTCATGTGTCATAGTTCTGTCCTCTGATGTTAATTATAAACCAAAACTCAAGGTTCCCAAAGTTAAACACTCCCCTGGTCTGTTTGCATGTACTGCAGTTCACCAACCTGTCTGCATACCAGTGGACTCAAACTTTATAGTGTGTGTGTGAGAAGTTTTTCTGTTTGATGTGATATGTGCATTTTAATTTTAAAGGAACAGTGCAAACAAAAACTAAAATTTGCCCTCAGGCTATGCAAGATATAGATGAGTTTGCTTCTTCATCAAAACAGATTTGGAGAAATGTAGCATTACATCATTTGTTCACCAATGGATCCTCTGCAGTGAATGGGTGCCGTCAGAATGAGAGTCCAAAGAGCTGATAAAACATCACAATAATCCACAAGCAACCACCAACCACTGTATTTGCATGTAAACATTTGCTTGATTCGTGCATATTTTCCCCCTGAATCAGAAAAAAACAAGTTTTTTTCTAAAGAAAGCAACATCCATTCACGGCAGAAGATCAATTGGTGAGCAAGGGATGTATTGAAAACATACTCCAAATCTGTTCTGATGAAGAAACAAACTCATCTTCATTTTCAGGTGAACTATTCTTTAAAAGGGATAGTTTTATTTTTCACTAAAAAATTAGTTATAATTGACTTTCATGTCTGTCTTTTTTCCGTGCAGAACTAAAAGGAGTTCACAGAATGTCTGAACAGTGACCGCAGCTGTCAAGTAGGCAAGGTTTAATAATGTTGGTCTGTTTATAAGTGAAAGTAACATACGGCCAAGTATGGTGACCCATACTCGGATTGAGTGCTCTGTAATTAACCCATCTAAAGTGCACACACACAGCAGTGAACACACACAGCGTGAACACACACACACACACACACCAGTGGGCAGTCAATCCTGCGACACTCGGGGAGCAGTCGGGGGTTCAGTGTCTTGCTCAGTCGTGGTATTGAGGATGAAGAGAGCGCTGTACATTCACTCCCCCCCACCTACAATTCCTGCCTGACCTGAGACTCGAACCCGCAACTTTTGGGTTACGAGTCCGACTCTCTAATCATTAGGCCACGACTTTGCACATCTTACTTGTCTTGCACATCTTGTTTTGCACTTTTCTTTATTCTATTACACTTTTTACTCTTTATTTCTCTTTTTTACCTATATATATGCTCTTGTGTGGTGTTACTTTTTATATAATTTTTATTCTTTGCACTGTCCACTGAGCGGACCTGATTCGATCTACATTTCACTTTTGATTATACCCTGTATAATTTATCATGTGACAAATAAAGAAACCTTGAACCTTGACTTCCCATAAGCTTGGATGATTTGGACTTTAGAGCAGGACAATGTTCATGACACTTTTACGGTGCTATTTGTTGTTGTCGTTTTTGACGCTTGACAGTCCCTGTTCCCCATCCACTTTCATTCAACAAAATAAAGAAGTTTGAGTTCGGAATGATGTGAAAAAAACGCCCTGATTCGTCCTGATTTTAGACTGATCAGGGTGCTCCTGAGGTGCTTCATATCCAGTGACATCCAAACCTGTCCAATGTTCGACCCTGTTGCTCTTCTTTCACTCCGGTCTATGACGATGCCTCTCCTTGATCATACAGGGTTACAGAACTGGACCAGCAACAGGAATTTGCTTACATTCCTAAACAAACGTCACAAGATGGCATACAGATTCTAATATAAATGCGGTTATATAAGCAAAAATATTTTATGATTAATATTTGTTAGTGAAACTTAAATGTAAATTATTTACAGTCATATACTTGTATGTTGAGGAAATGCATTGTGACAGTGAGATCTATAGCACCTTTAGAAAATGTTTAATTCAATATTAAATAATATTTACGTGTTTACTTAACATTACATTGATCTTTTTCAGTTGTATTTATTTATTTAATGTTATTTTACGTTTTTAGTTAGACAACAATATTGGTAAATAATGGATAGCTGTTCAATGCAAAATGTAAATAAATTATGAGGAATTGCTTAAAAGCATTGCGCGATATTGAAATGGATATGAATACAGTGTATGCATATTCAGCACCATTAGAAAATATTGCAATTACTCAGTGTTATTTTAAAGCAGTTTAAAATATTCTCAATATTATTTAAATATTAAATATATTTTTACTTAATGTTACGTTAGTATTCTTTCCTGTTTTGTTTGTTTACATTTTTTGTATTCTGATATCAGTAAATAATGGATAGTCATTCGACCTCAACGCTATAAACAAACCAATAAAAAAGCAGTTATCCAAAAAGCATTATTTTATGGAAGAGAAGTGAGTGCATTTTATTTCAGCATTTCTTTCACAATGTGTACAATAGGGGAGAAGTTATTAATGTCCTTTTTGTAAAGCTTCAGGGCGAAGCCCTTCAAATATTCCATGACTAAAATGATTAGTGTATATTCCAGAAAGACTGCATTAAATGTGCATGCGCTCATATGCAGGCTCCGCCCCCTCTCGCGCGGCAGGTAGAGTTACGAGCGCGAGTCACTTGTCACTCCAGCTCGAGCGCACCTGTTGCATCGTTCTAGACTTTTTGTCCTTACCTTTATTTGTTTTTACATTCTTGTCTGTGTCAGCAATCCAAACCCCGCCGTGTTTGAAGCAAAGTTCACATCTGTGAGAAAACAGATTGAGATGGAGCCTTGAAGACGAGTTTACCTCAGGAGTTTCTGGAAACGGGAGGAATTACCTGCGAAGTGAAGAACGGAACCGTAGATTCTCTCTGCTGAGGGGTAAGAGCTCGTTTCTACATGCGATCAACCCAAGGTCACCACTGCGCTGAGAACGACGCGACGCGTCAAAACTAGAACGCGTCCGTTATAAGGAGCGCACGCTTGCGATGTTTTACTTCTCAAGCGTCACGTCCACTCTTAATGTGCTGTGGTCAGTCGTGCGATTAAATGACTAAAACAGGCTCACTCGAGCTCGTCAAAGTATCTAGCTTAGCTATAAATAGAGGCTGTCTTTAAAATAATTTTTCGAACAAACATTATTGGAGTAGCCTGTTTCATATAAGGAAAATAGTAGGCTATTTCAGTCTTTCTGCTTCAAAATGTCATGTAATTCAACGTTGCTTGCTTTCTTTATAAAGAATGAGTGAAAATTGTTACTACACACTTTTTTTCAGTGTAGAAGGCTATTATTAAACTAACTAATGTCTAGGTGTGGTTTATTAAAACATTCCATGATATATAAACAGAAGAAACAACTTTACAAGCAAAGGGTTTGTTTTGTTATTATAGTTTAATCACTTTCAGTAGGCTACTAAATCATTAGCAACCATAATATCACTGATACTTGAGAAATGGGACAAAACGTCACAATTTATCTGCCAAAATATAAATAAACAAGTTATTTTTGTGTCTGTCTGTGGTGACAGTTCAATAGATAGAGCTACTAAATCAGTTTCAAATCATTCTGTGGTCTCAATTCATTAATTTATTGAAAATGTATATCACATGCAAACATAAGTGAATGCATTTGAACAACTTGGACAGATCCAAAATGAATATAAATATAAAAATAAATATATGTGGGGTTATTTGAGAGCTAATGTCTTGGCCGGCGTGCTCAAAAATCAGTGATGTAATGCTTAACAGATCTGGTTTGGCAACTTATGTTTGACTGCAGTTGAATGGCAATATTTGATATGATAATAAGTTATATGTGTGCCATTTATGTTCCCAATAGCTGTTATCTTTTGTAAAGAAACATTTGACATTCAGGATCCGTTCGGCGGACACGGACACGGCACGACCACGTTTTCAAACAGCTTGACCCGAGTGCTTGATCAATCCATCAACGCGTCCTCCTGACATCAGTCGGGCAAACAAGCCACACAAATGTCCCTCTTGATCACAATACGAGACAAACACACTTATCATTCACAGAAAACCATCATCATCGTTACGGATGGGAAATAAAAGCCTTTAGCTGACAGACACTCAGGCTTTTTGCTCATGTTTATGTTTGAGTCGCATTATAAAGCAATTCACCCCTGCAGGGCAAAGGCCCCGCAGACATTATCTCCTTTTGCACATCTGTTTGAGGAGGCATTACTTCATTTCTGAAGTCAATAAAGGTGAGCTTAATGGTCATGGGGGCTTTACGGTTTTGTTTATAGCTTTTAAAGCTTGCACAGTTCAGTGGTTCGATTCAAACTACTCCAGGTTTTGTGTAGTGATCGACCGATATTGATTTTTTATAACCGATACCGATTATTTGTACGTTTATGTACCCGATAACCGATAAGCAGAACCAATATTTATTTACTGTTCTAAAGAGTGAAGTAAGTCCATTCTTTTTGGAAAGGAGGTTTTTCCTTCTTTCAGTCGTCTTAACAACAACAAACAACTGTTGAAAATTAACATTTTCATGTAAAATGTAATCTTCAAATTACAACAATATAAACATTTTATTTATAAAAAGCATCATCAGCAACACTGATATTAACAATAAGCAAAAGAATGTCTAATGTTTTCAAATGGAGAAAATAAAGGACAGAAGTCATATCAACTTCATTTTAAACTACAGTTTTAGGTTTAAACTATTGAAATAATATACGAAAAAACATCGTAATTCACTGAATAACATTCTCTGGAATATCAGAAAATAAGTTTAACAAACAAAAATAAATATATGAAAACTGCTGACAGCGGACTGTTTTATCAGAATTATTAAAATGTTTTTGTCGAATTTGCGGAGATGAAAACTGCTGACAGCGCGGTTTATCTATTTACACAGAACTATACTCAAACTGTGATCGCTTGCGGTAGATTTCTCAATAAAATCATTAATTTCAAAGATTACATGCGTATTTATGATGGAGGTGCTGAAATACAGTAGTAAATGTATAACGAACAAAACATCGTATTTTATTGCATTTCTTAACTGTTTTATCAGAATTATTAAAATGTTTTTGTCTAAATTATGAAAACTGCTGCCAGCGCGGTTTATCTATTTACACAGAACTAAACTCAAACTGAGATCGCTTGCGGAGATAATAAATCATTAATTTAGATAGAGATGTATTTATTTAGATGTTTATTGGTGAAATAATGGTTCTATAGTAAATGTTAATATAATTTAGTGTTTCTCAAACGAGTGAATCTTGTATAAAGTTACATGCGGTGGTCGTGCTGGAGCTTCTCCTGAGTGAACAGTGTGTGTGTGTGTGTGTGTGTGTGTCCACTGCTCCAGGTGTGTGTGGGAGTCCACTGCTCCAGGTGTGTGTGTATGTGTGTGTGTGTGTCCACTGCTCCAGGGGTGTGTGTGTGTGTGTGTGTGTGTGTGTGTGTGTCCACTGCTCCAGGTGTGTGTGTGTGTGTGTGTGTGTGTGTCCACTGCTCCAGGTGTGTGTGTGTGTGTGTGTGTGTGTCCACTGCTCCTAGTGTGTGTGTGTGTGTGTGTGTGTGTGTGTGTGTGTGTGTGTCCACTGCTCCAGGTGTGTGTGTGTGTGTATTCACTACTGTGTGTGTGCACTTGGATGGGTTAAATGCAGAGAACACATTTCACTGCTGGTTATACTCTGTATAATTGTGTATGTGACAAATAAAAAAAAAGAAAAATTATAATATCGGTTATCGTTTTTTTTCAAAACCGATATCCGATTATGGTAAAATGCTTAAATATCGGTAAAAATACCGGTAAACCGATATATCGGTCGATCTCTAGTTTTGTGGTTTTATTCAGGCCTTTGATCTGGTTGGCTTAGGTGAACTGAAATATGTAATTGGTCGCTGTAGTTCCTCAATCTACTGAGCCAAATAATGATGTCTAAAAGTGAGCACATTACACAATAGAGCAGGTGACGTGGAGACGGTCCCATCAGAGGCTGATTGTTTTTGCTCGGTCACCTAAGTGAAAGCAAATTCAATTACATATCATGTTCCTCGGCAAAAGACGGCGTTGGCTCTTTCTGTGGCTTGTTGTTGCACTTTTGCGTGGATACCAAAGTGGTCATTACCATAAATGCATTCTAAGGGTTAGATCTGACAGATATGTGTTTCTGTGTATGTGTGGTCTGGATCGGACACTTCATGCATGTTTTAGTGACTGTCCTTAGAACTGATTTTCTTTGAATTTCATACAGTAATTGTCTCACAGGTTGTTAATTGGAATATCAGGAAGAGGAATTGTAGTGAATTGTACAGTCATACAACAGGAATTTTCTTAGTCCAAAAAACAAAAACATAATTGCATCATTATTTGTGACAAACTTTGCTAATTTATTTCTTTATATGCAGTCACTAAATACTGACAAAACAAATAAGGCATTTTAATTTGACAACTACATTGTTTTCAAATAACTCATTCACGTCATATTTTTAATCCACTGATATTTAATCCATATGCTACTTTTTTAGATAAATTAAAGCTTTATGTACTCAAATTTTGGTCCATAAAATCAATAAAAAATAATTAAATGAAAAGATAAAAAAAATCTAAAGATCCTTGCTTCCAAATTTGAATTGTAGTTCTGAAGTCTATAGCTATCCGTTCAAATTCAGCAATGAATAATGCATTCTCAAATGATTTCTAAATGAAGCACAATGCTGATTGTAAACCTTTCAAGTTGTTCTTGGAAAACTTCAGATCATTATTCTTTTCAATTAATGTGTGTTTGTTGATTGTTGCTTGCACACGTTTCCAAATCCCCAGAGATTCCTTTGGGCTATAAATGCTGACGTGTTTATCATGCATGGAAACGTCATCGTGGTGGACAGCCGGTAAACCATGACACCCCCACAGCCAGAATCCTGATGACTTTACTCCGTTGTGTACTCACTGCTGTGAAATGACACATTCTCTCTTTAGTATTAAAATGATCAGTGTCAATCGAAGAATATCTGACAGTATCCTCTAATATATTATTGCAATGCTCTTTTCAAGGACTCTAGACTTTGCTCGTTGTTGACACGTCCTCACACACACACACACACACACACACACACACACACACACACACACACACACACATTGGTTTTTATGGTTTACACTCTCCATAGGCGTAATGGTTTTTATACTGTACACTGTATGTGCTATTGCCCTACACCTACCCTACACACTTACCCTCACAGGAGACGGTGCATTTCATTTTCCCCCAAAAAAACTCACTCTGTATGATTTATAAGCATTTTAAATTATGGGGACACTGAAAATGTCCTCATAAATCACCTTCTCCTTGTAATACCTATGTCATACCCATGTCATTATACAAATTTGTGTCCTCATAAACCACATAAACATGCCCACACACACACACACACACAGACACACAGACACAGACACAGACACACACAGACACACACAAACACACACACACACACACACACACACACACACACACACACACACACACACATGCGGACTGCAATGATATTCTCCATGTTGACACATTTAGCTGTTCCTTTTTTTAGTTAGGAGAAATGATTGTGATTGTCCTGAATCCAGATTCGTCTCATTTGCTCTTTAAGATAAATATAATTGTTTCCTCTAAAGTGTAAGATCCTCCAGTGATCTCTCATGTGTCTTCTCTAGAATTTCAGTAGGAGTTTCAACCATGTCTCAAATTGTTCTCCGGTTTGTCTACAATCTAAATATGATCTTAATAAGAATTGTTCAGAGATCACATGATCTGCTGTGTACATTCATTCTCCCAGCTAACTCAAACATGTTCTAATAATGCTTTGCTAACCTTCCCATTAAGTAAAGAAAGTGTTATTTCTAAATATTCTCTGAAGATGTTTTAAAAACCTTTTTTCTTGGTTATGCGAATGTTTAGGGAACATTCTATTTGATCATTTTGCAAATATTAAGGGAATGTTCATACAGATTCAGATTCATATAACATTTTGAAAACATTATTAAAGACCAGATAACTTTGACTGACCATGTATTAACATTACTGGAATAACATTTGTTCATAACTTTGAAATAACCTTTCTGTTCTAAGAATGTTTTGATAATGTTTACATTACACAGATTCTACCAAATGTTACTTGTGAATGTCCTCTGAACACTCAAAACATTTCGTTTTTATAATTTTTTTGGTTATGCAAACACTCATTCCATTTGATAGATTTCCAAACATTACATTTACATTTATGCATTTAGCAGACGCTTTTATCCAAAGCTGGTAATAATTTTTTTTTTGTCAGTATGTGTGTTTTCTGGGAATTGAACCCACGACCTTACGGCTTTTGAATGTTGTCTTAACAGTAGTAACCTTTAACAAACATTAGAAAAACATGCAACTAAACCACGAACAATGAATGTATAAATACCATTTTTGTGCTAACATTTTAAGAACATTATTAAAGACCAAATAACTCCTGCAGATAACAAAAATATGTTCTAAGAATGTTTTGCTAAAGTTATTAAGACGTTAATTTTGAATGTTCTCTGGACATGAGAACGCTGAGAACGTTCCTTGTTAGTTGGGTTACTCTAAATTAAATGTTTTACTCATTTGTGTCCGCTGTTACGTCTCCTCAAACATTTTATCTGAGAGAAAAGCTTATGCTTCTGTAAAACACTGACATTAAAGCGGTGACTCATCTGAACACCTCTGATTGGTCGTTGCATTCATAAGCTCAACAGACTCATGTGTGATTGGTTATAATGCTCAGTGCTGTAAAACGCATCTGTTTCTGGCTCAGCGTCAGCAGATTTGAATTTAGCAGCTACTGATATGACGCGCTGAATAATTTAATCACATTGGTGTGATTGTATCAAATATAGAAAATAGTATTCGGCTATTGTTTGTCTTTTGGAAGCTGCATTCAAAATCCACTTGGCTGAATAATCTGAGGGACGCCTCTGGTGATAGATTAGCGTTAGATCAGGTTTCTGGACGGACGCTGTGTAGACGCTTGTTTTGGCTTGAAACTTCATGAAACTTTGAAATATGACACTGAAATGTTTGAACTGGCATGAAACCTGTTTGGCTGTATTTTGCAGTTTTTAATAACCTAAAAACACTACTTCACATTTATGTGTTTTGAAGTTAAAGCAACACGTTTTTGAACACAGAGCAGTGCATCTGGAGAAATGCAGATCAACAAACAAAACTCCGGCTATTAAACAAAACAGCCTGGACAAAGAAAGCTAAAACCCAAATGAAAGGTGGAGTGGGTGGAACCAACAATGAGTGCTTAAGATTAAAAACAAGTCCAGGAGCAGTGGAGGCATGTGACGTGGCCTCAAATAGACACGTTGTGAGAGGAAATTTTGGACCGGCCTCAAAATGCCAGTCCATTCATCCGCTCAGGTGTGTCAAATACCACAGGACATGAGTCAATGCGCCTGTAGTCTGTATAAACCTGGTTTAAAGAGAGCAGTCATTTCAATTCTCCTTGAGAAAACATGAGCTGTGGGAAATGCCTTTGAACAGATGACAGAATATACTACCGGTGCAGAGCATTGTTGCATAACTCCTAATCAAATAAACAATAGCAATACATCAATCATTGTTATGTAAAGTAATGCTAACCCAGACAAGATTTATGTATAATGCCATAATTCATGTATATTATTATATATCATGTAAGAGGCAGAACTGTTTTCAACCTTTATAATAATGTGAAATGTTTCTTGAGCAGCAAATCAGCATCTTAGAATGATTTCTGAAGGATCATGTGCCACTGAAGACTGGGGTAATGATCACAGGAAATAATTTTACAATATATTCACGTAGAAAACAGATTTTAGATTTTACAGTATTATTGTTTTTACTGTAGTTTTGATCTTATTAATGCAGCCTTAGTGAGCATTAAACACATCTTACTGACTTGTGCAGTGCAAGCACAGTGTGCATTATGTGTCTCGGTGACAATCATTTCTAATGTCTGTAAAATTCTGTTTCAAAACACCCAAACACACAAAAATGATAACAGATCTGCATAATAAAAGAGCAAACGTTTGTCAGATAATGTTGTGGATGTGATGTAAAGGTGATGTTTTTAGCGTTGGCTCAATCACTGCTGTTTTCCATCACTGAGAGACACTCAGGGGACTAGCAGGTGTATTTATTCAAAGTAGTATTGTCTTGCTGTGAATAAGTTTTGTAGTTTGCCTGCGGTGACTTGTCACACTGAATGCAGAGTAGACAGTTTTGTTCCTCATATAACGGCGACAATCTTTTTAGAATAGTTACCGTTTTTTGTAGCTTTTTTAGATTTAGAATTATTAATTTCAGTGGTTTAATGGATGAATGAATGCGAAAAGCAACTTCTTGTAGTGGTTTAGGATGCTAATACACTGAAATAAATTGGTGTAGAAACTATTTTCTCTCAGAAATAATTACAAAGAAACAGCCAGTAAAATTGAATTTAACACCAGTCTTTAACTTTGAAGTAGACAGACTGAAATTGTTAAACATACTCCATTAAATTTGATTTTTTTTTTTACTTCGAAAACTATTTTTTTTTGCATGCCATGTTCATGTAGAAAATCCAAGGAGTTTTCACACCAGCAATAACTCAATTTACTAATTTCTGCACTTAAAGGTTTCCCATAACAGGGAACATTCTTTTTTTTATTTTTTTTATTCTAACATTTAACATCATTTAACATTCTAATAACTTTGGCGATTTTAAAGTGTTATGACAAAACATTCTTAATTTATGGAATGTACTTATGATATTTAAAACATGTTCTCTTAATGTGGAGATTAAACATTTTTAAAAAACATTTAGAGAACATTCAAATGTAATATTCTTATATTTTTTTCGAAATGATGGAATGGAATGTTCCTTTAAAGTTCACATAATCAAGAAGAAACATTCTTAAAACATAAAAAATGTGTTTTAAACATTGAGACAACATTTAAATGAAACATTTTCAAATATAAAGTTCACATAACCAAGAAGAAAAGTTCTTAATAACTATTTCAAGTTTTCATAACTGTTTCAACATTATAAAATGGTATGTTCCTTTAATTTTTGCAAAACCAAGAAAAAAAAAATAGGACGTTTTCAACTTTGAAATGTTGGTAACACTTTATTTTAGGGTATCTTAACTAGTTGCTAATTAGCATGCATATTAATAGAAAATTAGCCATTTATTAGTAGTAGTTAAGCACAAGTTAATGCCTTATTCTACACCACTAATCCTACCCAATACCTAAACTTAACAACTACCTTACTAACTAATAAACAGCAAATTAGGAATGCATTGAGGGAAAAGTTATAGTTAATACTAATAGAGAATAAGTGTTCCCCATTCTCAAGTGTTACTGAAATGTTTAATGGGAATGTTAGCGAAACATTCTCAGAAAATCTTTTTGTTAGCTTGGTTCATACAGTTGACATTGAATAGCAAACTATTCAGGCTGACAGACGTAGGTGTGAATCTCTTCCGTGCGGTATCAGTGCTGTGTTTGTGTGATACTGATCAAACTTTACATAGTCAAATGCTTTTGTCACATAGCTCTGCGCTTATGTGTTTTGTTCTTAGTTTTTCACTTCGATTAAGCTTCAGGTTTTGATGCAACAGCTTTCAGATCACTGCAAAGGGACTCAGAGTCCCATGGTACTTGTTTGACTCCAAATGTCCTGTTATATACAGAAGTCTCTGATTGGTCAAAGCAGGCGCTTTATTGTCTGGCTTAAGTGGTCTGTTGTTGTAGTGTGTATTTATCTAGTTCTTTCTCTTAGAGATGAATGGATAGGTAATGGACAGATTGCTTTCAATCGTAAAGCAACAATCAACAGTAGCTGACATTTATTGACACGAGATGATTGAAAAGTAATTTCAAGTTAATATTTGAAGTAAAGCGTTGTTCGTGTTTTCGTGTGTCTTTTGTGTGAACGACAGCGAGAACATTTGATGAGGCTTTTATCTGCTTTTTACACGCAGACCTCTCTGAATATCGACCGAATGGCAGTGTGAACATCATTATCACAGCAAGTTTGACATTTCTGAGCAGTTTCTTATGTAAAAACAAAGGTAATTTGCTTTCATTTGGTTTTGAGCAGGAACTAAAACATTGGTAAGTGAAGCTAAAACGAGCTTTATTGAAACACACACTTCCGTTTTATTGCTGTTCAAGTAAATGTGTAATGTGAACATGCAACAGATCTTATGATTTTTTTGATGGACGGACAGTTTCGAGTTTAGGCTCGTAGCATCAGTTTTGTTTTCTCTGAACAATCCCAGTGATACCGGATATCATCCAGATTAAGGCCAATGAATAAAACACAGTGATAAGAGATGCACCACAGATTACAAGCTCTGGATGCACAACTATGTCATTGAGAGGCACTGCAATAAAACCAGAGCATTGCAATCTGTCTCACAAACACGTTTGATTAGCTCTCTACATAAGGATATACCATATACTTTTATTGACTTTATACGATATAAAGCTATCTTATACATACGTGCAGTACTAACTCAAACCCTTGATTTCAAAGAGTTGTCTTTAAAACATAAAGCAACCAGCTGCAAATCATTATTGAGAGTTCACAACTTCAATAGTTGTGCCAGCTAACTGTTTAGTCGGCTTTTAAGTTGAGTCAACTTTCCTCAGCAAGTATTAAGCATTTGTTGAAATTGTTGAATACCTTCTATTTTAACATTAAAATAAGAAGAATTCACAATATACACCAATCACAGTATTGGTGACTTACAACTAAAACACAATCAAAAACACAATAAATAGTTTTTTTATAGATGCTTGAATTCTAACTGACTCATCTTTACAATTCTCCATGTTTTGACCAAACAATCAAAATGTAATTATTCAAATGCCTTCAAAATTTAAAACACATTTTATAAAGAAAAAGGTCTTAAATGGGTCATAAATGTGGTGTCAAATGACAGAATTAGTCTATATGCAGTGTCCGTATTTGTTTTGCTCCCGTTAAAGTGTTGTTACTCTGTAATTAGTCATTTAATCTGTAAAGCCACTCACACTAAATTACCTGAAAGTTGTGTAAATGTGATTTTTTTACTGCATGCTTAAGATAATTTTTAGACATTACTTTATTAATATTTTTTTCAAATAAAAGCATTTCTGAATGTACCCAAAGGGTTTGTCTTTTTGTGTGCCAGATTTAGCTCACATTTGGGGCAATTTTAAGCATGGACATTCAATCGGATCAAATACATGTCTATTTTTATGGAGAGCATCACAAACAAAGACTAGACTATGTCTGCGTTCAGAAATTATTTCTGTGCATTATATATATATATATCAGTTTAAGCAACCAGCTTCAGCAGATTTTTGAGTTTTCTCTACTTCTTGTTTTAAGTTTATACAACAAAAAGTTGAGAAATATCCTAAAAAATACGTTGAAAAAACTCAAAAATCTGCTGAAGCTGGTTGCCTTAAACTTGTAAGTTGGCTCAACTATATATTTTTTTTTTACAGTGTACTGCACATTTTTGGCAAATTTAGAAGGTCTTCTAGGTGTCTTGTGCAATAATACAATTGTCATATTTTGCACAGCATCCTTCCGGCATACTGTATAAATAGGAGCGTGGTATGACATTCTGAATGATCGTTGAGTTTCTGAATCCAGTGAATGTGGATTTGAGAATCAAACGTCACTGAAATGAGTCATGATCGTTTCATTCAGCTGTAATGGGATAGACAGCCTAGGCATCCGTCAGACTGTCTCCTGTATCTCTGACACACCTTCCTCAAGGATTTTAAAAGCAGGTGGACTCCACAAACACGAGTTCAAAGTCCTTTTATGTTGATCCTCATCTCAATCTGGAAGAGACTAATATTTTATGGTTATACTACTATGACGGCCATACTGTTACGATTGAGTGTACGTGTTTGGTCTATAGTCCACATCCACTCAGCTGATTATGTTCGTGTTGTTTATCATTAATTGAGGTCATTGTGTGAATTATACAATGACCTCTGACCTTTCGTTTAGGCCTAATTATGTGCATTAGAAAAAAAAATGATATAGACGTCCCTCATATCAGTATTTCATATTATTGCACATAAGCTAGAATGCCACTAACATGCAAATAAAGTCCTGCTTGTTTACAAACAATGTTTTTCTAGGGATCTTACAGACATAGTTTCATTAGTGAGTCTAGTTATAAACACAAACGCAGAGGTTCTCCGGCGATTCAGAAAGACACTTGCCCTCTCATCACTTAAGTGCCGAGCCAGGGAGTTTATTTGTGTGTAAAGTCTCAGAGTGTGTAATTAATTAAGCATCTGAAAAATGTCCGTGTCCTGAGGAGAGGCAGGTCTAGTTTCAGACTGGGCTGCCAGCCTGCTGTTGTCTGCTCCAGCATCTTTACGGGAGAGCGGAGAGCAGAGCAGATACAACACCGTGGTTCATCACACCCCGGTACCGTGGTAAAACAGGCTTAGTGAGGCATTTGATACATTTCATAAGCTCAGATAGTGATGAAGACTTGCTGTGTAACAGGACATTTTACAAAACCTTGAGATAACATTGTATAAAGGTTGCATGTATGTTTTCATGTTCCTAAAACGTCAACAGAGCGTCCTTTTGATGTTATTAATATTTAATGCAAGTTCTCACAATGAAGTGAGAAAATGTACATTATTTGAACTGTTAAAGATTTTTTTCCCCACAGAATTTTTTTAATAATTCCAGTTTTTAGTCTTGAATAAGTCAAATAATGTGGATGGCTTGATGTATTTTGAAACGGTAGTTTTAGTAGTTTCAACTCTAAACTCTGAGGCTATGAAGCTGGTGTAAATGATGATAAATGTTATGCTAATGTTTAAATAACGTTATTCTCAAATTATGAAAGCTGGATAGGCTTAAGGCTATACTTTTATCAACATGGAGTGATTCAATTTTTTTTTTTTTACCAAAAATACTCAATTTTCCGCATGTTGATTAGTCAAGAGTTATATATAACACCAGACTTTCCATGTAACATGAATTGCATTGTGTAAATGCTTTAGCATTGTGTTAATGTTTTAAATATTCCTAAAATGTTAATGGCACATCATTTTGATGTTAATATTTAATTCAAGTTCTCACAATAATATGTGACCCTGGAGCACAAAACTAGTCATAAGTAGCACAGGTATATTTGTAGCAATAGCCAATGATACATTGCATGGGTCAAAATTGTAATGCTACTTCAATCAACAGAGTGATTAGACAACATAAATTTGACCTTTGAAAACAAATAATACATGCATATTGATTATTGAAGAGCTGAGCAAATTGCAGACCGTCAGTTCATTTTCTTTTTGATGCATTTACGGTCCTTCAAAGGAGTCATGTGCCTCAAGAGTCACACAGAGATGAATTATTCACAGCGGCCAGGACAGAGAACGAAAGAAACAATGGAAATACCTTTGAAAGAGAGAAGGGTGGAGCGTGGAAAACAAAAATAGCATGATGATTAGCGAGAGATTAAGACAGTAAACTGACAAGTTAAAGAGGCATTTAACGAGTCATTAGTGCATTACTGCAGAATTCAGGTCAGACACACCCTGTTTAGGCAGATATTACAGTGCAAAAATGATGATTGGTTTTACTGTAATTGCTGTGCCGTGTGTTTCATGTCCTGTGGTGGAGTTTGGGGTTAATGATGTAGTCTCTCTTTGTTAGGGATGGGTATCGTTAAGGTTTTAACGGTATTACTACTCTTATCGGTACTGCTTATCGGTTCGGTACTTTAACGGTATTCTTATCGGTACTTTTTGTTATTTATATATATACATACATATATACATACACATATATGTATGAAATATATATTTATATGATAGATTAGCAGCTTAATTAACATGGCTTTATATTCTGAAATGTTAAATAAATATTTCATTAAATAAATATAAAACATCAATTTGTAAATGCACCGCAAATGCGCAGGCATTTTTTATGTTTTATATACATAAGATAAGATAGAGTAAGAACATGAACAAAGAAACAAAGTTAAATAAACTGACAAATATACAATTTGTCAAACCATAAAACAAATGTACAAATGTAAAAAAAAAAACACAGTGCTTTCATTTATCTATGATGGTCTACTAACATTAATGTTCAGGTAAATAATAGCTATAAAATAAATCTAAAAGTGATCAAATACAAATGAACACTGCATCGTTTTCACTGTATATATTGATAGATTAATGCTTATTAAAACTATTACTTTATTCAGATTAAGAGCTGTGAGTGATTTTGTCTTTGTATTTTGTTCTTTGATTAACATTGAAGAAGCTCCAATCTGTCACTGAGACAAAATATTGACACACAATTTTCTCCCAACTGTTCTCGTTCACTTGAAGATATAAACTGTGTTTTAAGTGAATACTCTCCAAGCCGTCCGTTTTTACATGCTTTGTGTGTATTTGATCGTTTGGACGTGCCCGAAGCTCAAAGTGTATTTTGCTTGTCAGTTTTAGAGCGCGCCGCGCACGCACACACACACACACACACACACACACACACACACACGCAAACACACACACACACACACACACACACACACACGCGCGCACACACTTCAGCCTGAGGAAAAGCGTCTCTCGTGTGGATTGTACTTTCAACGTTTTATTATCAAACATGTCCAGCAATTTAGTAACTGTAAAGACGGCATTTTACAACAATCGACAGACGATTGATCTGATTCTGATGTTAAGTTTTGGTCAGGGAGGAACGAATGCGCGCCGCTGTGAAGGGAATGAAGTTGTTCTAGAAGAAACGCGGCTATAATCCTTAGAAGCTAAAAAAAACATTAAATAAACTCAGTTTAATATAACAGCCACAGGCCTAAAGTGTAAGCATGTTTTAATGGTTAGTTCTCTCTTCTATCATAAACAGGGCTTTCATGTTACGCGTGCTGAACTCATCCACGTGAGCGATCGCGCTTCTGATTTGGGAATAGCAAAAATGCATCATAGACAAGAGTTTGAATATTATTGCATATAAAAACAGCTGGTGACTCTGGGGGGATAGAATTTGCAAGATAATGTGTATATATATATAGCAATAATAAATGTATGTGTGTTTTCTTAATTTCTCCAGTACCGATAACAGAACCGTTAACGTCAGAGCTTATCGATACTCCGGTCTTTTATACTTTAGCCCCGAGACCGATTAAATACCGAGTTTCGGTACCCATCCCTACTCTTTGTCACAGGTGGATGTCGTAGAACATGAATGCTTTGAAAACCCCAACAGAACCAAGCAAGTAAGTGTTAAACTCGATTCATACTCTTATACACATTATATGAACGGAGTTGCTTTTAACTATGCAGGCTTAATAACACAACATGAGTTCATAACACAACATGAGTACAACATTTTGAAAAGAATCTCACTAAGCAAGTTAGTTAAAGTTCAATCAAATATTACCTGACATTATACTCACCCTTAAGGCCATTCGAGATGTAGATGAGTTTGTTTCTTCATCAGTTTTGCAGAAATGTAGCATTACATCACTTGCTCAGCAATGGATGCTCTGCAGTGAATGGGTGCCGTCAGAATGAGAGTCCAAACAGCTGATAAAAACATCACAATAATCCACAAGTAATTCACACCACTCCAGTCCATCAGTTCATGTCTTGTGAAGCAAAAAAGCAGTGTTAGTTTTTTTTTTTAATCATTGCTTCCAGCTAAAATATGAGTCCTCTCCATAATATTGCTTTCTTCAGTGGGAAAAGTCATCTTGTCTGAATCAGAAGAGAAATATGCACACATCAAGCACAGTTTACATGTAAAAACGCACCAAATCAGCCCTTAAACTAAATATATCTGGATTTTTGATGTGAGATGGCAACAATAGTGGATGGATTTTTTACACTGGAAGAAGCGTTATTATGGAGGATGGAGTTTTTTGGACTCTCATTCTGACGGCACCCATTCACTGCATACGATTCATTGGTGAGCAAGTGGTGTAATGCTAATTTCGGAAAAATAACTAAAATATGGACATTTTGAATGTTCTTGAATGGTACATTTTAAGCAAATTGTAATTGTTGGGAAATATTTGAAACTATAATCACCTTCCCAGTGAGGTGTGTTACGAAATGCAAAAGGAAGGCGCACTTACTCGCAATTAGGAAGGCGCAATTAGCTCAATGCATTTGTGTACTTTAAAATAGCATGTTTCTGGCATTATATGCATGTAAAATGAATGTAGCTTTTATTAAAGTTTTTTAAGACCTCCACACACCTAACCAAACATCCTCTAGTTAGTGATTTTTTTGTGAGATTGTGTGTCTATATTACAGTCTTAGGGAACAGAGCAGCACTGTTTGGGAATGTTTGCCTTTCCTGCCCTGCTGGAAACAACCTGTCTCTGTCTCTCGCTCTCTCGCTCTCTCTCTCTCGCTCTCTCTCTCTCTCGCTCTCTCTCTCTCTCTCTCTCTCTCTCTCTCTCTCTCTCTCTCTCTCTCTCTCTCTCTCTCTCTCTCTCTCTCGCTCTCCCTCTCTCTCTCTCTCTCTCTCTCTCTCTCTCTCTCTCTCTCTCTCTCTCTCTCTCTCTCTCTCTCTGTCTCTCGCTCTCTCTCTGTCTCTCTCGCTCTCGCTCTCTCTCTGTCTCTCTCTCTCTCTCCCTGTCTCTCTCTCTCTCGCTCTCTCTCTCTCTCTCTTGCTCTCTCTCTCTCTCTCTCTGCTCTCTCTCTCTCTCTCTCTCTCTCTCTCTCTCTCTCTCTCTCTCTCTCTCTCTCTCTCTCTCTCTCGCTCTCTCTCTCTCTCAGTCTCTCTCGCTCTCGCTCTCTCTCTCTCTCTCTCTCTCTCTCTCTCTCTCTCTCTCTCTCTCTCTCTCTCTCTCTCTCTCTCTCTCTCTCTCTCTCTCTCTCTCTCTCTCTCTCTCTCTCTCTCTCTCGCTCATACCCCCTTCCCTCACTCCCATATGCTCTCACAACCTGTAGATCTTTCTAATCAGTCTTGCTCAATCTGTGTCCAGTGTTCACATTAGACCAGGAGAGTGAGTGTGTCATCTAGAGTATTTAAATCAAAACTAAGCTGTAAAATAATGAAGAGCAGACATCGTCCTCCACCCTCCTCATCCTCCTCTGTTCTTCTTTGCAGTGGGGTGGCCAGATCGGACAGCAAGATCAGTGCCAAAACCCTGTTTGGTAAGTAAACATCATATCTATTTGTGAATTAAAGGTACTGTGAGCTATAAATAAAATAAAATAAATGATGTAAGATAAAATAATTACTTTTATTTTTAAAGTAAAATAAAAATAACACATTTTCTTTCAGCAAGGTGATTTTAGGCATTTTATTTTTTATACATTTAATTATTTTAAATATATAAAATAGCTAAAAGCACCTTTAACATGTTTTGTGAACTTTAAGTTGTTAAGGTAAAAAAAAGAAAAAAAAGGCTTAAACAAATATAAAACAAAACATACATGTTTTTAAATAACATAAAATATATATATAACGTTAACATGTTTCATATGCTTTTATACGTTTTTACGGTAAGTATTACTGTATGCGCTAAAACAAATATGATGAGCCTTATTTATGAAACAAAATACTCATCTTTAAATAAAATAAAATATTTCACTTTAAATACAATAGAATAAATGATTTTACTTTAAATATTTAAAATAGAATAGCTTACAGCACCTTTAACATGTTTTATACTATTTATTATGCTGGTAATAAATTAGCTACAAATACTTGTTATTAAATTCAGTCTATGACTAATTTTTGCAGTGAAATCAATGCAACAATCATGCAACATCAGTTTTAGGCCAATGTATATCTGTAACATAGCTGTGTATGGATGTGGTTTATCGTGTTTCTAAGGCTCTTCCCTCCTCTATTACATCACATCCTGTTTCCTGTTTCCTTTGACACGACAGACAGAGCGTCACTGTATGATATGTAAACGCACTGGTCGTACAGTAGGGCATTTGCATGAATATCGCACACACTCTCAGCGCTCACAGGCCTCGCTGCGATTCAGCTAAACCAAAACAATCAGACGTTTGACTATCAAATGAGTGTGCCAGGATATTTCAGACTGACCTCACACTATTGAGGTCACGAGTGACAGAGAAATCACTTATACTGGGAACCATTTACTTGGTGTATTTTAGTTCTCTTAGTGTTATTGACATATTTAGACTCATAGGCTTCAATTGATTTAGGTCACATGTTGGGTGACCTTACATCTCCTTTTCCCAGACAAATCCTGGCCTAAACTGGCAAAAATGTCTGGATTTTGTCTTCTTTTTTCTTATCGACAGTCTCTCTACAGTCCTCATACATGATTTGTATATGTTTTTGCATTTGACTGTTCTCTGTAGATCCTACCTTTCTGCATGCCATGATTGGTTGATTATGTAAAATGCCTGCATGCTATTGGTCAAACTACTTTTCAGTCATTACCTTCAGTAAGAATGAAAACAAAGAAAACAACAACAGCACTTTAAGTCAATTCAGAAATCCCGGCCAGGGCATGTCGGTTTAGGAAAAAAGAGGACGTAAGGTCACCGTAATCACAGGTGTGTGTGTGTGTGTGTGTGTGCATGTTTATGTGGTTTATGAGGACACAAATTTGTATAATGACATGGGTATGACATAGGTATTACAAGGAGAAGGTGATTTATGAGGACATTTTCAGTGTCCTCATAATTTAAAACGCTTATAAATCATACAGAGTGAGTTTTTTTGGGGAAAGTAGAAATGCACCGTCTCCTGTGAGGGCTAAGTTTAGGTGTAGGGTAGGTGTAGGGCAATAGCACATACAGCTTGTACAGTATAAAAACCATTACGCCTATGGAGAGTCCCCGTAAACCATAAAAACCAACATGTGTGTGTGTGTGTGTGTGTGTGTGTGTGTGTGTGTGTGTGTGTGTGTGTGTGTGTGTGTGTGTGTGTGTGTGTGTGTGTGTGTGTGTGTGTATCAGCTATTTTACAAGGACTTCAAGCGGGATCAGCCGTAGTTGTTTTAGAACGAAAGGTTTAACATCATAGTTTACTTTAATTATGAACAATTAAACAATTTTAACATCAAAATTATGGATGCTTGTTTTTGCAGAGGGATAAAAAATAAAGAAAGAATTTGGTAATTGCATGACATTTTTTAAGATATAAACTCAAGGTAATTCAAGCAACTTTTTATCTCAATTCTTGCTTTTTTCTAAAATAAGTTTACATTTCACAATTCTGGCTTTATTATGAATTCTGAGTTTACATATTGCAATTCTGTTTTTATTTTTGTCTCCGCCACAAAATAACAAATAAAAAGGTAAGTATGACTTTTTAATCTCACAATTTGGACAATTCAGAATCGCAAGTTTATCTCTCACAACAGAGACATTTAATTTCTCACAATTAAAAGTTTTCTTCTTAGAGTTATGAATTTATATCTCACAATTTAAACTTTTTAGCACAATTGCAAATTTCTACCTCGCAATTCAGACTTTTCTTCTCTAAATTATGAATCTGTTTCTTACAATTTTAACTTTTCTTAGAAAGATGAATTTATATCTCACAATTCATATTTTTTTCTCTAAATTTCATCTCTAAATTGTGAGAAAGAAAGCCTAAATAAAAATAAAAAGTCACAATTGCCTATTTTTATTTCATCCCTGGTTGGAAACAATCTAAAAAAAAAAAAAAAAAAATCCCACTATAAAAAAATCTTTTGTACAATAAAAAGGTTCTATGGATGTTAAAGGTTCTTTATGGAACCACTGATGCAAATAACCTTTATTTTGTTTTGAGCAGATATCTATGCTTATATAGTCATGAATAGTGGAGACATGGGTACTGAATTTGAATAATGCTAACTTTAAATGAATGCATGGAGCAGGGTGTTTGTTATACTCCTGCCGTCATGACGACTAGGTGTGTGTATATGTGTGTGTCTCCGGGGGTGTGCGTCTCATCCTAAATATACACACAGTCTGCCTCTGTGCCTAGCCGGGTGTGTCTGGAAAAAGGGTGCGTGTGCTCAACCCAGTCTGACATGCTCATAAAAGAGGCGTTTGAGCTTTAGAATGAAAGTTAAAGCAACATGCAGAAGACAAGAGAGATTCGATTTATCAGAAACTCAAACTCTTAAAGATTCTTGGATGTTGGCATATTGTAATGAGGTCGAGAGAAACAATGACAGTGTTTTGACAGTTGACTTTGGAAGGTGTTCACCTACTGTACAGTAATATTAGCTCAAGACGAACATGTCCAGGTCATATTTCAATACAAACTCATGCAAAAATAACAAGAATCTCATTACTGTAATGCAATTGGATATTTAGATTTTTCTTTGAATAAATAAGCTATAAATCAAACAAACATATTAAATCATATATCATTATTTTTGCATTACATTATAGAGTGAAACATATTTTGCATTGATGAAAAAAAAATTTACTTTTCATAACAATGCAAAATGTTTTAATATAATTGTAATTTAAATATATATTTTGTTATTTTATGGCTATTCCGATTAAAAAAATTCGACCAAAGTTCCATTATCATAACTGAAAAAGTTAAATCAAATTCTCATTACTGCCATGCAGTTGGATGTTTTCTTTTTAAATAATTCTCATGATTATAATAAGATTCTCAGTAATATTTTGTTCAAGACAATTTGATTTTTTTTCCCATGGGTTGGGAATTAATAAAAATCATCAGAATTAATAAATAAATAATATAGGGTAAATAATACAATTATTTATTTGCATAAATTATTATGAATAATTTTTGCACTACAGTTATGAGAATACAAATATTTTGCATTGATTAAAAATGAATAAAAGTAGATAGAAACGTTATGATTGTGAGAATCAAAATATTTTTCCTTATGCAAATCATCATTTATTATGTCTTTAGAAAATGGGATGAAATATGACCAGGGTATGTTCTTGATAGGCTTTGTGCAATTTACCCGTATGTTTATGTGTGTGTGCTTTTATGCATCCGAGTCTTACATCACAGACACAACATTATGTTTTTGTGTTCTGCACTCTGGCAATGACCCACGGGATGGTACACAGTCCTGCCAAGGGAACACAAATGAACACATGCAGAGTCAAACCTGATGCTCTTTCTGTTTGCTCATACACACTGAGCCATGCCTTTAAATCTGTTCCTGTGGTTTGGTTTTATTGTGTCGTGTACTCGGTTTAAACCTCACTTCCCATCAGCCTTCTGCAAACCAGCCCATGCAAAAACATAATAATAAATCAGCAGAGTCATGCTCGCAAAGAGGCGGAACGCTTCAAACCCCACACACTTATCACATCATAACAGATAAATGAGTGAAAGACATTGTCTGGTAAGATTGACTGACTCAGGACAGCATTATAAGTGCTGGACTCCTGTAAACAGTAATGTAATATGTTCAGTCTAGTCTTCTTTCTATGGAAGCCTGTTTCCCTGATGGGATACAAAAAATATTAAAAGGTAATTTAGATTTTTTTCTGAACTTCAGCAATTAGCTTATTTTATTCTGCCATAAAAAAAACTGAATTGCAAGATGTAAACTCAGAATTGGGAGGAAAAAAAATACAGAATCTATGAATTTTGAAATGTAAATAGAATTGTGAGATATAAACTTAAAACTTTATGATGTAAATTTATAATTGCATGATGTAAACTTAGAATTGCGAGATGTAAATTAGGAAATGTGAGATGTAAATTTATAATTGCGTGATGTAAACTTAGAATTGCGAGATGTAAATTAAGAAATGTGACATGTAAATTTATAATTGCGTGATGTAAACTTAGAATTGCGAGATGTAAATTAAGAAACCTGACATGTAAACTTAGAATTGCGAGATGTAAATTAAAAAACCTGACATGTAAACTTAGAATTGCGAGATGTAAATTAAAAAACCTGACATGTAAATTTATAATTGTGAGATGTAAACTTAGAACTGCATGATGTACATTTATAATTGAGATGCAGATGTAGAATTTCAGGATAGAAACTTAGAAAAGTGAGAAGTAAATTCAGAATTTAGAGAGCCGGGATTCAAACTTAGGACGCCCGCAACGCAATGGAATTATATGTCAGCGCACTGATCACTAGGCTACCGGTGCCGACACAAGACAAACATTTAGAATTCCGGGATAGAAACTTAGAATTGTTAGATGTAAACTTGAAATTGTGTGATATATAAACTTATAACTGCAAGATGGAAAATAGAACTGTGAGATATAAATTTCTAAATTAAGAATGATGTGATATTAACTTAAAATGGCGAGATATAAAACTTAAAATAATTGTGTGATATAAACTAACTTTTTTAACATAATTGCAAGATAAAAAAAAGTAGCAATTACCAACTTAATTTTTTTATCCCGTGGCAGAAAAGGGCTTCTATATCTTTCTGCTTCTCTCATTTGCTTTCACATTCTGTCCATTTCCCGATGGTCAGGATCTGTGCTGGTGATGGTTAGAGGTCACTCTTGCCATATGACAAATTTCCATGCAGTAGCAACCACCCAAAACACCCTAGCAACCGCGTAGTAATGCAACACCCCTGTGGTTTAATATATATTCTGTTGACTGCGCTTGTTAGAATGGTGCTTTGAAACTAAGCGCAGAGGATGCTGTGTGTGTTTGTAGGTGTGGTTGTTGCGGGCCGTGTGTAACAGATGGTGTTCCCTGAATTGTTTCCAGATGGGACACTGTATCCGTTTGGCACGGCAGCATCACGACAGGTGACACTTGTACCTGCAGAGGGGATTGAGACAGGTTTTGTCTTGATGGTAACAGTTAATTTAGATCGTTGCTGTTTGTGACATGAGACAACCTATA
>CM049866.1:47544431-47556931 GCA_027474115.1 Schizopygopsis malacanthus | reverse complement strand
GATTTTCTTTGGTGGAGCTCCAGAAAAGTCGCTCGAGGTTCATCTGAGCTTGAGTTTAATTGCTAGTGTTAAATTAGCACGACACTTATCAAAGACTCAGAGACTGGTGAGAGGCTGGAGTTCGTCCCGTGTGATGTTTAGATCTCCCTCGTTGTGAGCTGTCGACAAGCTGCGAAGCGTTTGGAGTAAATGTCAGACATGAATAACACATGCACTCGGCTCGACTTTCACAAAGACGCCACGGTCCAAACTGTTAGGACTCTCTCCATCCAGCAGGAAGAGAAGGAGGAGTGTGAAGACGTCTTCCTGGAGAGATGGAGAGAGAGATGTGCTGGAGGAGGGGTGTGAAAGAATGTGCCTCTGATATGTGATCTCGTAAAGCTGCTGATAAGTACATGTGCTCATTTAGAGGTAATGATTAGCTCTGGTCACTTAACCCCAGAGATCCACACAGGGCGATGACCCGCTATCTTTATCTCTCAATTCAGCTTCAGTTTAATGTTCTTCAGTGGCGTGACAAAATGTGTTGCTTTTGCTTAGCTGTATATATTTGTGCAGTAATGGTGTGTAATTTTTCTGCAGATATATTATGTATATTATAGTGAAAATCAAATAATTAATACCATATATAGTACTGTATTCACTTCAGTTTCCAAGTCTGGGGTTTGTAAGATTTTATTTTTGAAATAAATAATAGTTTTATCATCAAGGATTCATTCAATTGTTTGAAAATGACAATACATTTTTTTTTCAAATAAATGCTGTTCAATTTTTACTTTCTATTTATCAAAGGATCCTGAATAAAATACCATGAAAATATTAAGCAGAACAATTGTTTTCAAGATTTATAATTGTTAAAAAAATCTGCATATTTTGATGGTTTCTGAAGGATCATTTGACACTGAAAATTCAGCTTTGATCACAGAAATATATTACATATTTAAATATTTTACTATAGAAAACTGTTATTTTATGCTGTAATAATATTTCACAACATAATTGTTTTTATTATGTTTTTGATCAAATAAATGCAGCCTTGGTGAGAAGATAAGTCATTAAAAACATCTCAAATCTCAATGACCCAAAACTAAATAAAATTAAATCAACAATAAGATCAAATAAAAGAGAAAAATAAAACTTATTTATATATTTAAATGTAATTAATAAATATATATATATATATATATATTAGTGCTGTCAAACGATAAAAAATTTTTTCTAAAATTAATTGTGATTAATCCCACCAAACATTAAAGTTTTTAAATATAGTTTTATATTGCAATAATTTCACATTCATTCTTCAAATGTACAAACAACATAAAGACATTAATGGCATCGTTTTTATGATTGAAGGCCAGCATCACTTATATATGTCTCTATAAAATATTTGTTCCCTTAATATTTAACCACAGACTGTTCAGCATTACAGTATAATTGAGAGCTATCAATTTGAACATTTATTAGACTTAACTTCTAATTTAAGTGAACTTAAAACAATCTTCACATGAACCCATAATAAATAACATATTTAGCCACCTGTGCCCTTCATCAGAAATATACAGAACATGAATAGTTACCAAACACTAAATATAGATGAACCCCTTAAAGCTATAAAAGTTATGAATTCCTCTTTTTTTGTTCGTTCTTGGATTAATAGACGTCACAGCAGCTGGTTATTAGCTTATTTGCCTGCTATTGCTTTAAAAGCTGCTGCTGAACGTGACGCGGATCTGACACGTATCTTGTTTTCTCACAACTCTCTTTACCTTTTCTGACCCACTTCAGGTCGTAAAGTCTCTATTAATGAGCGGACGAGTTGAATCGAGTGTGTTAGATGAGAGAGACAGTGCTGCTGTGCCTCAGGACAGTTTTTAAAACCATTTCAGAGACATTTTACTAAATGTGACGCATATATAACATATTGCATGCGTGCACACAGTTTTAAGGCAGCTTTAATCGCCGTTTTGGTTACTTCATGCCTTAACTGACGGCGTAACTAGGACATTGCATGCACGTAGTTTCTTTCGCTGTTTGATATGAAATGATGCACAGGCTACGGCGTGCGGTGGCACTTTTGTGCTGAAAGCACACGCTACGAGCACTGTATATTTTGTGCGCTCGTTTGACTCGCGTTAGAGCGCGCGTCTGAAACGTCTCCCGTTTGATGTGGTCATAAAGACTTTCTGCATCTAAATAAATGCAATCCTTTTCAAGAGAAAAGAGAGAAACAGCAGTTGTAAATGGGGTGGCCAACCCTAGCTCCACCCCTGCGTTAATTGCGTTAAATATTTTTAACGCGTTAATCTGAAAAAAATTGACTTCTGCGTTAACGCGCAAATTTTGACACCACTAATAAATATATAAATTCATATGTGTGTTTGAGTGAGAGTTATAGTAATATTGTACGTAAGCATCTTCTTTCCATCTTGTTGTCATTTCATATCCATTCCACCATATTTCTAGAATCAGATTTGATTGACAAAGCCATTATGACAACCTTCAAAAACATTCAGTCACCATGCCACCCGTCCATATGTAACTATTTTAAACCTAACTTTGCAATCAGCATTCATAAGCGAGTCATAACTACACCACAAAAGAACATCGTAAACATAGTTTGATGCTAAAACATGTTTTCAAGAGAGAATCTCCTTTGATTTTGCTCTTTAACCTTGAACTAAACTTAATATGTCCATTAAAAGCCTTTTAAACCTTAACAGAGCCATATACTGCAGTCGTCAAGTGTTTGCCTAAGAGAGACAGCTGTTGTTTTTCCTCGCAAAAAAGACTTTAGAGGTCAGACGAGATCTCAAGAACGGCACAAACTTGCTCGGATTTGCCAAAGTTTGCAATCAAAACTCTCCTGAGCCTAAAAGAGCAACTAGGTTCTGGTTGATCCGTTAACAAGCTAAAGCAAACCTGAAGTCGAGTGTTTTCCAAAACACGCAGTGCTGAGCTGATTTATAGGGCTGCTGTAAAACACACAGTGATATGATATCAAAGCCATAGATGGAGGGAGGCAGGTTTACATGGGTTACACGGTTTGACCTTTGACCTAGAATAAAAGAGGCAGGTGAAACACCGTTCCCAGCCTGTCCGAACATTTCCTGTCTGTAAGTCCATCGGTTCGGAGCGTTCCTAGCCTACAGATTTGTCAAACCATGGAGATGTTTAACGCAGATTTGTAGACAGGAAGTTGAATTTGAATTCATTGCTTTGAAAGGTAGGAGTCAGACTTTTTATTTATGAGTTTAAGTTTTATTTTAATATATAATTATCTGGTTTTGACTCATTGTATTGCTAACTGTATTGTTGTGTCTTGGTGTTTCATGTTCATAATACAAATGCTGAGTGGTGTTTTATCAGTTTCTCTGTTCTTGTTCATGAAACGTCTCACTTAAGTGATCTAGACGGTCCAAAATGTGGCACCATCCAGGTTAGTTTGAGTTTTGCCTGAACATTAAACTGGAGTATTTATATCCGTTGCTTAAATATCTCTCAAAAATGACTTTACATATGAGGAAACAGATAGCGTCTTTACTCTAGGAAGTCTGTGAATGGTGTCTCATATGTCCATGTTTGTGTTTCTATTTCTTTCAGAGCAACGAAAGAAGTACTCAAACTCGAACGTCATCATGCAAGAGACGTCGCAATACCATGTGCAGGTGAGAGAAATCCTAAACTCTTTTAATTCAGTTTCTTCCTTCTACGCTTGTCGATTAGCTGAACCTCGCCACCGAGAGTTTGGTTTAATATTTAACGTGATTCAACTGGTGACTTGATATCGTAATAATAAGATTTGTCAGGGCAGAGTTAACCTCCATCTGAGCAGATAAAGCAATCTGAAATACACATTATATAACAGCTAGTTCCAGTCCTTGAATTCGATTGGCCGAGATGCAGTGTTGAACACAACCTGAAAGCACCCCAGCAGAACAGGCGCATTAGCTATGCGCGAGTATGTCATCTTTGCGCTAATCAAATGGCACCTTGATCCGGGCCTGACTCAAGACGTTCTGATGAACTTTGTTCTGATCATTCTGGACACATTATTTTCCTTGGTCTGTTTTTCCTCACTTTCACCCTTCACTTGTTATAAAGCCTATATTGTGTCTCTTATCTCTTTCTCTCGCTCTCAAACACACATAAAGTTGATAAATGCCCACGCCAGCCAAAGTCATATCAGGTCTTGAATGCTTCTACACAGTAATCTGAGTTTAGGCACGTAAGAATAAAAAAAAATAGATTGAGAGTATTTCTTTCTTTCATTGCCCAGATCATTGACTTTTTCAAATAAATTATATTTTTGGTTTCATAACTAATGTGAATATTATTCAGAGAATTGACCAAAGAAGCAAAAAGATCTGTAGAAGGTTTTGAAAGTGGTGTTCAGGATTCAAGTTTTATATTTTCTGTAGAAAATGTCTGTGTAGAACTCACTGCCAATATGCTGAGGTTTGTGGGGTTGTTTTTAGGGCAGTTCTATGTGGTTGCTAGAGTGTTTAGGTAGTTTAATGGCAATTCTAGGTGTTTGCTTGGGTGTTTAGGTAGTTTAATGGCAATTCTAGGTGTTTGCTTGGGTGTTTAGGTAGTTTAATGGCAATTCTAGGTGTTTGCTTGGGTGTTTAGGTAGTTTAATGGCAATTCTAGGTGTTTGCTTGGGTGTTTAGGTAATGGCAATTCTAGGTGGTTGCTAGTAGGGATGCAGCGATTAACCGGTTTTACTATTAACCTCGCTTTTAAACGTCATGGTTAATTAATCGTATAGGCTCCGCTACACCGAGTGTTTCTGTTGCACGGACTGTTGTAACTTGTGCAAACTGAAAACAAAGTTACACTAGCGGTGCACCAGCTTAAAATGTGCTTATCAGAGACACGAAGACTACTACACACACTAGATTAACCAAACAGCGATCCTTTATTTCCACCAGAGAATGTCTGATGTTGATAGTGTGGGACCATTTTGGGTGCGCCAAGAATAACCAGGGCGTCATTTAAATATTGCCGTAAAAAATACTGTTAAAGAGTATACAGGGATGATGCAAGGCTAGCCAACCTGTTCTCGTTGTGAAATAAACTATTTTAATGCATGACTTGCAGGCAAGGACCACCTGACGCGAAGTTCGTTAGCTCTAGCATTCTGCCCGCTTCAGATAGAGAAGAAATAGAGAGAGAGAGAGAGAGAGAGTGTGAGAGAGAGAGAGAGAGAGAGAGAGAGAGAGAGAGAGAGAGAGAGAGAGAGAGAGAGAGAGAGAGAGAGAGAGAGAGAGAGAGAGAGAGAGTGTGAGAGAGAGAGAGAGAGAGAGAGAGAGAGAGAGAGAGAGAGAGAGAGAGAGAGAGAGAGAGAGAGAGAGAGAGAGAGAGAGAGAGAGAGAGAGAGAGAGAGAGAGCGCAAGAGAGAGAGAGAGAGAGAGAGAGAGAGAGAGAGAGAGAGAGAGAGAGGTGACCGTTGCGTGTGTGAATTAGCCTACAAGCATCTGCACGTCACCACAAACAATGAATATTTGGGTTTAGTTATTTAAACAGTCATTTTACCCCCTCTTCTGATTAATATAATGTAGCGATAAGCTATTTTATTAATGAATGTCGCTGGGCAGCGTTGACAAGTTTGTGTCCTCCTGAATGTTTGTGTGGCCAGCTCGATCTCGATCTCACAAACCAAAATATTAGACATGATTTTCTCAGGCCATATGTAAAATCAGATGAATAAAGATGATTAAAATGAATAAGTATGGATGACAGCTGATTACAATAATAGTTCAGTTTATTCCCCTCATTAGTAACAGTCCTCTGTGGGACAAATAAATGTAATATTAGTACATATTAATAATAATTATTATTATTAATAATACTTAATTAACATCGTGATTTATCATCCCTGTTATAGCATTATAAGTACAATGAAGTACAATAAAAAATAATAATTTCTGTTCCTCAGGTCTAAAAGAAATGTAGAAAGATTATACAAAATGAAAACACCAAATACATTTTGGATCTATTTCCATTTGTTATTTTCAAAAGGGAAATACTGACATGTTTACAGAGCAGAGGTCACATTTCTAATTCCAATTAAGAGAGATGGACTTTCTTTCTTTAGTATTATTATTTTGAGCTGTATTATTGGTTACTGTGTTATTTCGGTTTCAAAAGGCAGCAATAAATAACACTTTAATATCTAAAGTGTGCTTATGTAATTTTATGTTGTGAAATGAATAAATGCATAATAATCGTAATAATCATGAAACCGGGATTATTCCTCAGACTATAATCGTACCAACAAAATCTATAATCGTTGCATCCCTAGTTGCTAGGGTGTTTGACTTGTTGCTTGGGGGTTAAGTGGTTATAAGACAATTCTAGGTGGGTTGCTAGGGTGTTTGAGTGGTTGATATGGTATTTAAGTGGTTTTAGGACAAATCTAGGTGGTTGCTAGGGTGTTTGAGTGGTTTAAAGGGTATTTAAGTGGTTTTAGGACAATTCTAGGTGGTTGCTAGGGTGTTTGAGTGGTTTAAAGGGTATTTAAGTGGTTTTAGGACAATTCTAGGTGGTTGATAGGGTATTTAAGTGGTTTTAGGACAAATCTAGGTGGTTGCTAGGGTGTTTGAGTGGTTTAAAGGGTATTTAAGTGGTTTTAGGACAATTCTATGTGGTTGCTAGGGTGTTTGAGTGGTTTAAAGGGTATTTAAGTGGTTTTAGGACAATTCTAGGTGGTTGATAGGGTATTTAAGTGGTTTTAGGACAATTCTAGGTGGTTGATAGGGTATTTAAGTGTTTTAGGACAATTCTAGGTGGTTGCTAGGGTGTTTGAGTGGTTGATAGGGTATTTAAGTGGTTTTAGGACAATTCTAGGTGGTTGCTAGGGTGTTTGAGTGGTTGATAAGGTATTTAAGTGGTTTTAGGACAATTCTAGGTGGTTGATAGGGTGTTTGAGTGGTTGATAAGGTATTTAAGTGGTTTTAGGACAATTCTAGGTGGTTGATAGGGTATTTAAGTGGTTTTAGGACAATTCTAGGTGGTTGCTAGGGTGTTTGAGTGGTTGATAGGGTATTTAAGTGGTTTTAGGACAATTCTAGGTGGTTGCTAGGGTGTGGTTTTTAGTGCACTGCTGGGTGCTTCCTTGCTAGAGTGTTTAGGTTAGGTAGTTCAATGGCAATTATAGGTGGTTGCTAGGATGTATGAGTGGTTGCTATGAGGATTAAGTTGGTTTAAAAAAATGATAGGTGTTGTTTGGGGGTTTTAAGGGCAATTCTAGGTGGTCGCTAGGGTATTTGAGTGGTTTAAGGCATGTCTATGTTTATTAAGGCATGGTTTTGGTGGTTTTAGGGCAATTTTAAGTGGTTTCTAGGGTGTTTGGGTGGTTTTAGGGCAATTTTAAGTGGTTTCTATGGTGTTTGAGTGGTTTTTTGGCAATCCTAAGTTTAGTTTTTGTACTCAGAACAGGGGAAAAACCCCCTCATGAAATCCAGTGTTTACAAACGCAATCCAAACCATGATTAACATCAGATTTTTGGAGTCTAAATAGTCATTTGGGAGGCAAAATATATTTAAAAGTGTGGCATATTATCAGGAACTGTTTAAATGCACAAATTTTAGCTTTCTCTTTCCACATGTAGTGAATTATGTGACATTTACTGTGTAGAGAATATTGAATAAATGAGCAACTCAAATGTTTAGCATTTTCTCTGAAATCATTACTATAGCACTAATATATCTTATTCAATGCACATGCAAATGACAGTGCCACAGTCCATCTTAATGATGTGAAATATGAATTGTATTTGCTCGCATTGCAATGACCTTACGCACTCATCTGTGTGTTTGCAGCATCTCTCTACATTCGTCATGGATAAATCCGAGTCCATTGCTACAGTAGATGATGCGATCAAGAAGCTGAAGCTGCTGGACTCCAAAGACAAAATCTGGACTCAGGAAATGCTTCTGCAGGTGACGGAGAAATCCATCAAACTCCTGGACTGCGAGACCAAGGTGAGCGGGATCGTTTCTTGTGTGCACTCATAGGTAAATTAATTGACTTTTGTGAAGTCAATACAACATTCACAATACACTGCAAAACATGATTTTCTAGCTTAGACTTTTTGTCTTGTTTCCAGCCAAAATATCTAGAAATTCTTAAATCAAGAAGTAATTTCTAGATAAGAAAAAAATATTGTCACGTTTTCAGAAAAAACATGTTACAATTAAGTGAGTTTTTGCTTGAAACAACTTTAACTAGTTTTTTCTGAAAACAAGACAATCATTTTTACTTGTCTAGAAAATCCTCCTTGATTTAAGAGTTTTTAGATATTTTGGCTGGAAATAAGACAAAAAGTCTAAGCAAGAAAAGCATTTTTTGCAGTGTATTTACTTTCTTAATCCATGTTTGTTGTCTTATTGTGAATGATTCTCTGTTGCATTGCAATGGAATATTTTTTGTCTTTGTAATATTTCATCATAATGTCCTTGCATTTTCAGTCAATTCTGGCCTATTTCTTCCTATTGAAAATCCTGTATGATACTGGGTTTGCATGTTTTTACCAGTTCAAAACCAATTTGCATCTTAAATGTTCAGCAGACATTAAACGCACGCTTAAGATCATGAAAATGAGAACCGATTGAAGACATTAGCGTGTTCCACACCTGTTCATTAAACAAAGCCGCTTCTAACCCTATGGCCTACTGTAATCTGATCTGATCTGGAATAACTGGATAGGGAGCGTTTCGTCCGTGTGAATCGATTGTGATTGTGCCATCATTATTCTGGTAATATGTGACCATAAATGCCAACATTACTAGATCTTTGACCTCATTTATGATTGTAATCAGTGTTTTCAGGATTGAAGGTCGTAAGCGTCTTGTGTTTTCATAAGCTACTTAAAGAAATTATTTAATTTAAAAATAGTTTATTTAATTAATTAATTTGACAGTTTAATTAAAATTAAATTAAATACAACAAAAAATAAAATATAATTAAATTAAATAAAACAACATATACAATAATATTAAATAACAAAAAAATTAAATACAAATTTCTGAGAGACATTAATATTACCAAGTAAATGTAGAATTTGAACTTAGTGTTTATATATTATAATATTATTATTATTATTATTATTATGTTTTTTTGCCTTTAATATATAATAAAAAAATGTCTTAATTTACATTTTATCTTTATCTTGTTTTTATCGAACATTTTAGGGTTAGGTATTGAAGCCGGTTTCCGCCACTGAATAATAAAAAAAAAAAGGTTATTACGACTTTTTATCTCACAATTCTGACTTTATTTCTCAGAATTGTGTGATATAAATTAAGTTATAAGTTATAAAGTCAGAATTGCAAGATTTAAAGTCAGAATTGCGAGATATAAATTCAGAATTCAGAATTGCGAGTTTATATCTCAGAATTATGACTTTTTAACTCGCAATTGCGAGTTTATATCACGCAATTATGAGAAAAAAAAGTCAGAATTCTGAGATAAAATGTCGCAATAACCTTTTTTCATTTTTTATTCAGTGGCATAAACGGGCTTCCATAGTTAGGTGACATACATTTACATTTACATTTATGCATTTATCAGACGGTTTTATCCAAAGCGACTTACAGTACATTCAGGTTATACATTTGTATTGTCAGTACATGTGTTCCCTGGGAATCGAACCCACAACCTTTGCGCTGCTAACGCAATGCTCAACCACTGAGCCACAGGAACACATAAAGTTTATTTTAAATGTTCTCTTTTCTTTCTCTCAGGAAGAGCTTGAAAACTTTCCTCTGGCCACAGTCCATCATTGTCAGACACTGTTGAACCAGACCAGATATCCGTCCGTCCTTCTGCTCATCTGTCAGGACAATGAACAACACAAACCAGACATTCACTTCTTCTACTGCGATGAAGTGGAGGTGAGACTCACACAAACTTGTAGACATACAAAAAGTATCATGGTACTTGAATTGTCTGACATTCGATGCCTTTTAGGTTTAATCAGGAGCTGCTATTCTTCAGATATTATGAGAAATGTTGTATCCAAACAAACACTCAATCATCAAACTGTGAATTTCATCTCAATAATCTCCCAGAAATACCTGAACGACCCCTGCAGTGTGATGATAAACACTATCGAGAGCTGCTTTCACTGGATCTGTGTGTGTGGTTGTGTTTTAGGCCGAGATGGTGCACGCTGACATTGATAGCGCACTGGGAGACAACACACGCGGCAAGAAGATGCGACCGCAGACGCTAAAGTGAGTCCCAGCTCTCATAGACACTAACACACGCTACTGGATTGGTTCTTAAATAACTAATTACTAGCCAGAATGACTAATACCATGTTTCACATCACTTCTACCCAAGGAACAGTCTGTATGTCTCCTGATGTCCTAAAGACACAAAACAGGATTAGCAGATAGTAAAGCCGCATTTACTAGCAGTAGGTTGCTGTGTGTAATAGTTGTTCATTTATTTAGGGATGCTATAGTAGCATACGTTGGCCTTTGGTTTCATTCAGACTTCAGGTAGGATTTTCTTCCTGAAAAAACAGTTCATCGTTCACAGGTTCAACATAGATAGACTGTACAGCTATTCACACACACACATTAGCTTCATTATAAACCCTAGTCAGCTGCCTTGCCGTCTACTTAGGCAGCTTAACGTGATTCACAATTGATTTAGCATGCTAAGCTAACAAAGCAACTAACATAAAATACACAAATACTGAGTAAAATGGTACATTTTTAATTAGATCAAATTATTTTGATACTTTTATTATTGATTAAGTGCAAAAAATGATTTTCTAACTTAGACTTTTTGTCTTGTTTCCAGCCAAAATATCTAGAAACTCTTAAATCAAGAAGGAATTTCTAGATAAGAAAAAAATATTGTCACGTTTTCAGAAAAAACATGTTACAATTAAGTGAGTTTTTGCTTGAAACAAACAAAATAATCTTGCTTTCTGTTTGAAATAAGATTATTTTGCTTACACCATTGGCAGATTATTTTGCTTGTTCTAAGCAAAAACTCACTTCATTTTAGCTAGTTTTTTTCTGAAAACAAGACAATCATTTTTACTTGTCTAGAAAATCCTCCTTGATTTAAGAGTTTTTAGATATTTTGGCTGGAAATAAGACAAGAAGTCTAAGCAAGAAAAGCATTTTTTGCAGTGTATTTATAATCAATGTTGTCTGCATTCTCCACCACCTGATCTCATCACAATGCATTAAGGGTTTGTCTCTGCAAATTGTATATGATAGAAAGGCAAAGCCTGTAATTTGGCCAAAATAAGCCATAATTTAAGGCTAGTGGTTTTAGGCAATTGCTAGGTGGTTCTTAGGAGTTTAGCCCTTTAAAGACTCTCATATTTGATACACATTTCTAAGGCATCTAAATTATCAATATGAGCATGCTGAAAAAACTGTTTTGCACAAACACTTCTGTTATCTTATTGATAGTTTATACTGTTTTAGCGAGTAAAAGGCCTTGTAAATTGTAAAAAAATATCCTCTGTGAGGTTGTGGTACTCGTCTTTTTACTGTGAAAACTTAAGTCATTTTTATAAAGCAAGCATGAGAATAACTTTTATATTCCCTAGATTTTTTTCATACAAAGTATAGTTTAAATTTATTAACATATTTACTGACATAACACTCGAGACTTACTACTTGTACACAATGCACATGTATTAATATTAAGCCTTAAATGGGACCTATTATGTTACTTTTTACAAGATATAAAATAAGTCTCTGATATCCCCAGAGTGTGTATGTGAAGTTTTGGCTCAAAATACTTTACAAAATGGCCACTTTTAGGGTAAGAGTCAAAACGCTCTGTATTGGAGTATGTTGCTTTAATGCAAATGAGCTGTTGCTCCCGGAGAAGAGGGCGGAGCTTCAAGAGCTCTAGCTCCGGCATTAGCAGTGCTAGCCTTTGCAAATAAACAGTTCACGATTAGTACAAACCTATTATCTTTACAGAAAACATACTCTGTTTAAAAATCAGTCGTCTGATTGTACTGTGCATAATACATTTGCATTTATGAATTACACAGACAAGGAGCACAGCTCGATAAAAATAACAACATAGCTCATCTCATGGTGCATGGCATGCTATTACACACTTTATAAGTCTCACTCGTGATTATGAGTTTAACAAACTCACGCGAACGACTGAAATTACTTTCATATGCAACTTTTAACCACCACATTCCTATTCACGATCATTCATGAAGACAGCACCAGTGAAAACGGACGATGTTAGCTTTAGCATCATTAGCCTTACAGAGTGCCAAGAAGCACTTTCAGAAAGGCAATTTGGAAAACAAACGCGTGATACTTACTTTGTCTGGAGCTGACGTTCGTGCACGAAGTGTCGGTATTGATCCTTACACGTAGTGGGGACTTTACTGATTTACATAAATATGTAAATATATTTGTAGTAAACATTATCTATACATCATTTTTAAAGAAACATCATAAAATTTATTAATCCATCGATCCATCAGGCTTTTGAT
>CM049866.1:47456931-47539431 GCA_027474115.1 Schizopygopsis malacanthus | reverse complement strand
TTGATTAAAATGACTACAGACCAACCCAAAACTAATGCTACCACAAAGACAACTTTTTGCATTTTATAAAAAAATATAATTCAAATTACAAACGTATATATATAAAAATATTATTAATAACATTAACAAGATTAATCAATGAATTAATGTTGATTAACAACATTGATCAATAACAAGATTAATAAATAATCTTAAATTAATCAATAACTGTAATTATTTAAATCGTTAAGAAGCTTATTTACCTTTGAGAACACCCCCCCCCCCATACTAATGATAGTAGCACAATAATATAATAGTAATAATAATAATAATCATCATCATCCTGTTTGGTATAACAACAGAATGCAAAGGTGTATACCGGTTATTTAGCAACGGCTCATTCAATCATAATGTATACACTCTATACACAGCTCGTGATGACTAAAAACACGTGTTTGTGTATGAATTCAGATACTGCAGAGCTGTGGCGGCCCCGAGCTGCCGCGTGCGGTCATCTCTCCTCACCTGTGCCGGGACACAGTGGACTTCCTGAGAGGACACCTGACTCCCAAAGAGATGACCATCTTTGAGCTGCTGGGAGACGGTTGGACGCGGCCCAGGTGATGTGTTACAGGAGTGTGTGCCAGTGGTAAACAGATACACGGAGCTGAGTAATCAGACAGTGTTTGCTCGTTCTGAGGTGATCAGTATCAGAAGATGGTAGTTCCCAAAACTGGCTTTGAATGGTTATATAAACAGGAGCAAATAGGGTAACATGTTTAATTTTAAAAGCCCACTGCTTTGTGTTCACGGTGTGTGTGTGTGCGTGTGTGTGTGTGTGTGTGTGTGTGTGTGTGTGTGTGTGTGTGTGTGTGAGTGTGAGTGTGTGTGTGTGTGTGTGTGTGTGTGTGTGTGTTCACTGCTGTGTGTGTGTGTGTGTGTGTGTCACTGCTGTGTGTGTGTTTGTGTGTTCACTGCTGTGTGTGTGCACCTTGGATGGGTTAAATGTACAGAGCACTAATTCTGAGTATGGGTCACCGTACTTGGTCATAAGTCACGTCACATTGTCATTTAGTCAAATAGTGTAAAATGTAGAATTTTACCAGTTTTGACTAGGGATCAACCCATGTAATTGCTGATATTATTATTAGATATATTTAATGTTAGCCTATATCTTTAGAATGAATGAATGAATGACATTTTATGCTAAATAAAATCTCTCTAGATTAGAGTCAGTCATTGAAAATTGTGCATTTTAAGCAATTATGCAATATTATTTTAATTTATCAGTTTTGACTAGTGACCAACTGACATGAGATTTTTAATGGCTGATATTATTATTTTAGATATTAATATAAAATATTATAGGATATATTTTATCTCTTTAGAATAAATAATTGTATTTTATATCTTCTCTCTAGATTAGTATAAAGCATTGAAAAAAACAAGTATGGATGTATGTGATAAATATTGTGTAATATATTTTATTTTAGCAGTATTGGCTAGTGATATTAGTTTTTTTAGTGTCTGAAATTATATTATTATTATATGAAATAATATGGGATATATTTGATGTTATCTCTTTAGAATGAATAAATAAATAAACAATCTTTCTATCATCAGTCGGAGAAACCGGTCAGTCTGCATGTTGTCTGATTCTGGGCGTGTCTTTGTATCTTAGAGCTGATTGGCCGAAGGATCAGTGCGCTCCTCTGTACGTCCCAAAGTTCCGTAACGGCTGGGAGCCGCCGCTGGAAGTGTTCCGCTCGTCGCCGTGGGAGACGGAGACCGCCAGTGCGCCGGTGCAGATAGAGTACAGGCCTAAAGAGGTGAGAGCGATGAAACACAGCATCATGATCTCGTCTGTGTGGAAATCTCCTCTCTGTATTAAATCCACTTCATCTTTCCCTTTGTTCCCTCTCAGCTCTATGGATCACAGTCATCGCTCTCTTCAAACGGGTGAGTTAGATGTCTATATCTCAGACACTTTGAGGTTTTGATCTGTAGTAAACATTAGAAAAGAGGCACTTCTTGTGTTCAGAAAGCTTAAAAAGCCTAACATTTAGACATGTTTTAAAAATGACCCAACCAAAAAACACCTGAAAATAATTTCACGAGGTCCTTCCAGCAACGAGGTCACAAGATGTTTCCTTCTGATCAAGAAGAATTCAATTAAAATAGAATTTAAGTCAATTGTATCAAACTAAAATGTCTATTTCATCTTTTTTTGCCATAGCTGTTGGCTGAAACTGCTGTACTGTAGACAATCATTGTATATTAATCATAAAGGTTCAGGAATAAAGGGTGTTTTTTTAGTAAATGTCTGTTTTGGCAAGTTGTCATATGTAGTTGTACATTTTATTAATTACAATTTAATTGGGCCAAAACAATGGCGTTCCATGAATTTGGTGTTTTATTATATTTTCATAAGTTCTCATCATCCTGGTTCCCTCATCAAAAACCCAGTGGCATTTTTCTATTGGCTTTATTATGATTTATTATGGATTATTATCTAAATTTGTGTTCCGAAGATGAACGAAGGTATTATCAATCAATCAATCAATAATAATTTTATTCCGGTCCTCACAAACTAAATTTTCACAAATTAAAAAAATACAAATACATGGTTACCGGAAAAGGTGTAGGCGGAAGCCTTGCTTATTATTCCTACCCTTTATACATTTTGAACTGAATGGACGACACTTTTCACTAAATTAAATACTTTTTTTTTTTTTTTTTTTGTACAACCACAATTTATTTATAGTCGAGTCATATAATCATTTATCACATTTTCTTAAATTTGCAAAGTGAATTACATACTTTAAGTTCCTTATCACCTTTATTCCATAGATGTACCCCTTTAACAGATAAGCACCTCTCTTTGCATTAGTTCTTGCCCTTACTTTTTGAACATATACAATCCTCTTAAATTATACTGACAATTATATTATACAACTAATACAATTATATACCCCTCATGGGTTTGGAAGGACACGAGGTTGAGTAATTAATGACAGAATTTCATTTTTGGGTGAACTATAGCTTTAACCCAAAACCCATTCAAGAAAGCCACTGACTTAAGGACCATGGAACCAGAACCAGTGCTCAAACTCAAACTCATTTCTGGGTTTTGGTCTACAAGAATACATCATCCCTGCAGCACTTTATTAAAAAGCATATTTTATAATAATAAATGGCAAGATTTCTTTTCATTTTCTTTTGGTAGTTCTGAAATCATTGTGATAACTTGCTCCTTTCAGTGTGATAGTAATGATAAAGCTGAATGACTCCAATGTGAAGATTTCTTTCTGATCAGCTTGTTGCGCTCATGTTTTATTCCAGATCTTTCACGTCTCCTGCTTCTCGCAAGTATGCAAAGATCCGCTACCACTTTGTGGCACGTAATATAAACGAGCTGTCGGTGCTTCAGGATGAAATTCTGGAGGTATGAAGACTGTGAAAAGTCACGTTTAACATCTCAAGTGCTTCTCAAAGACAGCAATGAGCTCGAATAGAGTTCCCTCTCAAATCAGCCTTACATTGTGCCAACAAACCAAAGTCATTTCTCATCAAATTCCCAAAAGATGAGCCGATCTTAGCTGCTATGCATTATTCATTTGACAAAAAGCACTTGCAAAATTTGGCGTAATACAAGTTGTGTTGAGTTGTGTTCTGAAGGAGCGAATGGTTGTGTGTTTTAAGGTGTTGGAGGATGATAAGCAGTGGTGGAAGTTGAGGAACCGAAGCGGACAGGCGGGATACGTGCCCTATAACATGCTGGATGTGGTAAAACTGGAGGACCCTCAAACTATGATTGACCCGCCATACAGTCCAGGAATACCTTACAATCAGGTAAACACATTTACACAGTAAAACAAGCCATTTTTGATCATTACAAATACTGAAGAATCATTATTCTGTCTCTCACGCAGCCATACCAAGGACACTCTCTGGCAAATGGCAAAGACAGTGAGTTTGAGACAAATATACGAGATACATAAGATCAGATCCTGTGATCAGGATAAGAGTGTTTCTTCATCTGTCCTCAGTTCACACTCCACAGATGGATAAAGTGAACGATGAGCTGCTCATGTTGATCAGCGGGAATAAGACTCAGCCCGCGAGGAACTTTAAGGTGGTGCGTCAGTCTACCGTCCCGCTGACCTTTAACTCCGGCCCGGGCGAGGTCGCCTCCTGGCTCAATGCCAAGGGCTTCTCCAAACCGTGAGTCAAGTGTTCTTATAGAGAACTCCTCAAATCCTTAAATAACATTTGATTTATCATTTACTGAGAACGCAATCCGAAATTATAAAATAGTGTTTTACTGAGAACTGAGTAAAAATGCATTAGAATTAAAATAAATAATTTAATGAACACAGAAACCTTACAATCTGAAAAATATTCTGATAAAATTTAAATAATGTATTTACTGAGAATTCATCAAGAGTAAAAATGCATTAGAATATAAATACATTCAAATTTTAAAGACCTCATTAAGTCTTCTAAAGTATGAAAAATATTCATTTAATGATATATTTACACAATTCATCAAGATTATAAACTATAAAAAATATATTAAATACATTCAATTACATTTTACTAAGACCTCATTAAGTCTTCTAAACTATGAAAAATATTCAGATAAAATAAAAATAATGTATTTACTGAGAATTCATCAAGATTATAAACTATAAAGAATATATTAAATACTATAAAGAATATATTTCTAAATATGAAAAATATTCATAAAATAAAAATAATGTTTTTACTGAATTCATAATTATAAACTATAAAAAATATATTAAATACATTCAATTACATTTTACTAAGACTAAGTCTTCTACTATGAAAAATATTCTAAAATAAAATAATGTTTTTACATTAAAGTTATAAACTTAAAGAATATATTAAATACTAAACTATGAAAAATATTCAGATAAAATAAAAATAATGTTTTTACTGAGAATTCAACAAGATTATAAACTATAAAAAATATATTAAATACATTCAATTTAATTTGAGAATTTAAGTCTTCTAAACTATGAAAAATATTCAGATAAAATAAAAATAATGTATTTACTGAAAATTCATCAAGATTATAAACTATAAAGAATATATTAAATACATTCAATTAATTTTACTAAGACCTCATTAAGTCTTCTAAACTATGAAAAAAACTTTATTTTTACTGAAAACTCATCAAGGCTACTAAACTATGAAAAATATTAAAAATAAAATTGAATTTTTTACTGAGAACTCGTTAATCCTAAATAATAAGAAACATTTAAAACATAAAGTTTATTATTCCTGAAAACCCAAAGCCTTTTAAAAGAGAAATAATTCAATCAAAAATAAACTACTTTACTAACTTACTGTGAAATATTTATTATATATATTTAAACCTAAACTATGAAAAATGTTTTAAAATAAGTTTTTACTGAAAACTCAAGCATTCTTAACTGAACAAATATTACAATATATCTATATTTTTTCCCCTGAGATCTCATTAAGCCTTCTAAACCGTAAACATGTATTAAAAGATATATTCATTAATCCTAAACTGAAAATATTAAAATATTTTTTTCCTGGGAACTCATTAACACTTCTAAACCGTAAACATGTATTAAAATATATATTTATTAATCCTAAACTGAAAATATTAAAATATTTGTTTTCCTGAGAACTCATTAAGACTTCTTAACTATAACAAATTTCTTAAAATAAAATGAACAAATCTTTAAAAGTTTAGAAGGATATTAGTAAATTTGAACAAGTAAATATGAGTGATAGCAAACAAAATCAATCTAATAATCAAAAAAAGAAGACCCCGTGAAATGCAAAAGTACCATACATGTTGAGACTGTAGTAAACGTCTGTGCCGTGTGTGTCAGGACGGTGGAGCGTCTGGGCATCCTCTCCGGCGCTCAGCTCTTCTCTCTGAATAAAGATCATCTGAAGACCGTGTGTGGAGACGAGGGATCTCGCGTCTACAGCCAGATCACCGTCCAGAAATCACAACTAGAGGTCAGTGACACCACACACAGACAGCACTCGGCACCACAGAACTCTTCTCATCTGTCTTTTCTCTCGCTCTCTCCATCAGAAGAGTCGAGGAGATACCGAATTACAGGAGATTCTGAATAAACAGCAGGAGAAAATCTCCTCTGCCCCCTAAACACGCAAACCCACCGATGAAGTTCTGCCACACCAAATATTTTTTGTAATTGTATATTTATTGTTGGTGCTTTGTATTATTAGTGTGTAATGTATCCACATACGTTATCTCGTTCATGCTGGAAAATACTCTATATTGCATGAAATCAATGTATGAGTGAATCTCATGAAAACATGTACAGGTCACGCTTCAAAATTAAAATAACAATTACGAATGATAAAAAATAAAGAACCATTAATATTGCATTTTTGTGTTTTAATGTCATTTTAACCACTTTTGCTCAAAGTAGACTGAGTTTTTATGTAATTCTCAATGATTAAATATGATTGAACAGCAGTACAGTGACTTGTTTCCTCAAAATCTAAATTATGAAAGAAACATTTTTTGTTATTTTTGCATTTCTGTCATTTTATCCACAAATGCACACATTTGGAGTTTGCCGGTTTTGATGATTCCTGTTTTGAGCTGAGGTGAAATGCAATATGTATAGTGCAAAATACAGATCTTTCTTGTAGTGGTTCAGTGTGACCCGTACGTGTTGACCGGTGAGATTCACCCGTGTCCATACAGAGTCAATGTTTTCTGGGCTTTGAGGGAGGATTGCATCTGTGGCTTTTGAAAAAACAAATGTTAATAATGTGCTAAATTCAGTCCCATCATGCATGTTCCGATGCTGATCGTTATGCTGAATGAATGAAGCGAGAACATTTATCAGCTGGATTCATGCACGGCTTTTTTATTTGTATAAAGGGCATTTAGACACTGATCCTACAGTGTGTGGTTTAATCACAATAGAGACACTTTAAAAAGACAGATTTAATCAGTTTAATCGGATACCAAGAGTAGGAAATCAAATTAAATGTCATTAAACCAGAAGTACAACCTATTAGTATTATCCTCTGCTAGTTTCTCCCAATGTTATTTATAAAAAACTAAATCACTGTATTGTAAATTTCAGAAATAAAGTGACTACTAAAAAGTGTGTGCCCTCAAAATATTCAATGCATCTAGCAGCTATGCAAATCTAAAATTGTAATCCAGCAACGCACGTTCTTGTACCTTCAGATACGTCCTTTATTAGGAGCGCGACACAAACATCTCTGATCAATCTCTTTAAAACACATTCAAAGTGCCACGATTACCCTTCAAATACCAAAAATCAAATCTTTTTAGCAATCTGATTGGCTGTTTTTTAAGTTACAATACTTTTAATCGTCTAGTCTGCGAGCGACATGCTTGCTCTGATCGGTGGATTCTACTCAGCTTTTCATTTTTAATGCAATCAGAAGTGAGGTTTTATTTGTTGAGGTATGCATCCAGCCAGAGTTCTCCAGATTTTTCCATAGACCTGCGAGGAGAGTAATGGTACAGTTAGTGCTGAAACATCTGCTAGTACACATGCACAAAATATGAATCATTCATATAGAGACACGTCACAATCAAATCAATTCCCAACTGCATAGAATCAACATTGCCCTCGTATCACTCAGTAAATGTCTTGTTGTGTGTAAAAACTGGGTTACACGTGTGTTTGGGGTAAAAGCAAGCATCTAACTAAAGAAATAAATACTGTAGGGCTGTCACAATTCCTCGATTAAATGAGTACTCAACAAAAAAAATATTATATTTTCCCCGTGTTGATAAACAAGCAAAATACCGGAAGTGGTGGATGAGAATCAATGAAAAGCACGAAATATTGAGTTTCTTATAACGTTCATCCGAGAGCAATGTGCACCGTTCTATCAGATTTGTTAAGTACATCATTTATTAACTCTTATTAACATATATATTATCTTTCTAAATGCTAACTGTTCATCGCAACTTCACAATAAAACAAGCTCTGGCTCTTGAGTTTGCACGTTTTGATGTCCACGTTACAGATAGTGTCTAGCATTTCTCTCAGAAAGAACTGAACAAATATTAAAGATTCAGAGGACATTTGAATGAAACGTTTAGTTAATATTAAACAAGCATGAGATTGCGCTGTTAAGGGCTAAATAATCGCCAGGCCGTTGGCGCCCTCTGCAGTCGTTTGATAGAATACATAATGTACATAAATTAGGATTATATTGTATTATTATATTATGTATTTTAACAGTTTTGTTCAATAAAGCCATATGATTACTTGCTTTGATATTTTATTTGAACCAAATATTATCGCCTCATTTCTATGGTGTATTTAAGTCATTAAAGTCTATTGTTCACTTAGACCCGATTTCTCGATTAATCATCAGAATAATCAACTGATTACTTGATTACCAAAATAATTGTGAGTGATAGCCCTAAAATACTGACATTATGAAAAACACTAAAGATTAATTTAAAAACAGAAAACCCTGTTAAAGCTTGACAGACAGCTGGGTTATTATAGTCAACAACAACAAAACTCATACTTGAAATAAATGAAACTTCAATAAAACACTGCATACTAAAATAAAAAAAAAAAACTATATAGATTTAAAAAAATCTAAATAAAATAAGTGACATAAAATTACTTTTAACTAACTCAAAATATTACTAGAAAAAAAACACTTTCAGGGACTTAATGTGGGAATTGAAATGTATTCATTCTTATCTTTTTATTGTGTTATTTCTATTGTGTTAATTTGATCCACACACACACACACACATACATAAATATATACATACATACACACACACACACACACACACACACACACACACACACACACACACACACACACACACACACACACACACACACACACACATATATACATCTATCTATCTATCTATCTATCTATATATGTGTGTATTGTCATGACTTGTAGCAACTGTTTGCACATTGACATGCAAACAACTACACAAATCATATGTAACATAATTTGTACTTAGTATAATAATACTATCCTCTGCTCTATACACCTCTATAACCTCTGCTTGTCTTTTTCTCAAACCCTTGTGAGTGTCAAATGGGTTTCTCGTGGTTCTTTTCAGTGGAGCAACAGTCTAGTACCAGATCCAAAAAACTAACCTGCAACAAGCATTGACAGATTTTAGTTTTGACAGTAAAACTCAACTAGATAAAGAAACATTCCTTTGAATTTTGCAGAAGACGAGTCTCAATTTCAAGTCAACTTTAAGTCACAAATTTCGTTAATTCTCATGTATTTAATATTTTAGTGTTTGGCAAGATACAATAAGAGTTTTGGGGTTTTTACCGGACTCTTTAGCGTTGTTCAAAATGTTGATTTTTGGCAAATTGCAGGGAAACCAATGCGGGTCAGTAAGACCCAAACACAATGTCACAATAAAATGTGTGCAGCCTTTCCAAAATACATCTGTGTCGAAACTTTGCATGCACATTCATAACCTAAATGAGAAATTCACCAAATTTCTAGAAACAATAAACAGGTTAAGCAGTATTTCAAAAGACTTGAAAAAATCAAGTGTGGGCCAAATCGACCCCAACCACAACCGAAGGTTAAATTGGTTTGCCAATGTTGTTTTGTGTTATATAGGAATAGTTTGGAGCAAAAGCTTATTTTGAAGGTGAAACCAGGAGATTTCATACCTGACAATGTCTGCAAAGGCCTCGAACAAGCCCTTCTCTTGGTACTTGACTCCGTATTTGTCACACAACGCTCGCACGTGTGGAGCGGCGCGCCAGTAATTGTGCCGAGGCATCGTGGGAAAGAGACTGGGACAAGAACAACACAGTTGTGAAATGCAGAAGAAAAACTGAAGCCATTTTGCACTGAAACTACTTCTGTTTTTCTTACTGGTGCTCGATCTGAAAGTTGAGGTGTCCGCTGAACCAGTCGTTGAAGGAGGATTGCTCGACGTTACAGGTTGCAACCAGCTAAAATGAGAGAAATAGAATTAGAATCAGCAGAGATAGAATTGGCATGCTAGAAAGACTTAAACCCAGTGCGGCGGTGACGGCTCAGAATGTACCTGCATGCTAAGCCAGTCTCGGTGTTTCTCGTAGTCGATGTTCATGGGGATGTGGCTCATCTGGGTCACCCACACAAACCAGTGACTCTCCATGAACCTGCGGCCCACATTCACACCACAATCATGTGACTTCACCCGTCCCGGACCAGGATCTCAAACTCATTTAGTGAAAACTTTACATTGTGTTACACAAAACAGATAAGTGCTGTCAAATCATGATCAATCGCATCCAAAATAAACGTTTGTTTACATAATATATGTGTGTGTACTGTGTATATTTATTATGTATATATATATAAATACACACACACATGCATGTATATATTTAAGAAAAACATGTTTATGTATTAAATATATTTATATCCTCCTGAGACCCCCCCAAAAAGGTGTTGTGAATTTAGTATTTTTTCATGTCATTATGTCATCATGTCACTATTGTATAGTAGACCATAAGAAAAAAATGAAAAATAACATTTTTGAAAAATTCTATTTTATTCAATGTCCTCTATAGAGGACACTAGGACTAGGAAAATGGCATGAATAGAATTAAAAAAAAAAAAAATCAAATGGGATTTTTATTTAATCAATAAATGTTTAGGTTTCAGGATTTTTTTTATACTAAACTTTGTTTAAGGATGATTCTCAACTTTGTTATAAAATATATAACACAATTATTTGATATAACATTTTGTTTTATGCAATGTGTGTTTAAAAAATTCCATAAACTGTTTTCCCATTAAACACAGTCATGGGCGTAACCACCATATACTTTGGGGGGGACGTGTCCCCCCCAATGTTGGAAAAATACCAATCTGTCCCCCCCATAATAGGCCTATTATATTGTAATATGTGACATATGATATGCCCTCCTTTTATGAACCCTGTTGTAGCTGTGGATCTGTTGTTATTTCCGATTTACTTTCAATTTAGAAAAAACAAGGGAAACAAAACGGTGTGACCACCCCCCCTCGATTGTAACTTGGTTGAGCCCGTAAGACGCCGGCTGCGGCATCGTTTGAAAAAACCGCTAGTCCGACTGTCACTGGTGCTTAAATGAAATGAAGGTAGGAGCTAAAAGAAAGAAGCAGGACGAACAGGCGGACATTCGCCTTTTTTTCAGCGGTAAGCAAATAGACACCTAAAAAGTAGTGCCATGGTCAAAAATACCGCGGAAATTTTTGAATAAATGTGAAATAATATCACGTTTAAATGGCTCATATTACAGCTAGGTAGCTAAGTTAGCATTATACCCTGAAAATAGGCTGATAACTGCTGGATAAGACAAGGAGTTCCCGCATTCCCACTCCATTGATAAGCCTATTATTCGTTGATGTATGGCCTGTTTGTTTTTACGATCTGATCCGCGACTAACCTTAAAAAAAATATCTGGGGGAGGGCTCACATTTGGACCCCCCCAATATCTATACCATGGTTACGCCCCTGAACACAGTGTTTCTATAAACTGTATCTAATTTGCATATTAATGTGTTGCTGTTGGGACAGCATGTTGAAAAAAGAATGGTCATAATGGGAGTTATAAATGGCCAGATTTTCATAATAATATCTACATTTTCATAAGACAGTTGATAAATAACACATTTTCCTATTAAATTGTTATGTCTCCCAAAATGCACAATAAACATGCTTTTAGTCCTGGTGTCCTCTACAGTGGATATGTATGAAATTATGTCCTGTTTCATAACAGGAAGTCATATTTGAATTTGAAAACCCATAATATTTTCCTGAGATGTTGCTTTATGACAAACAATCTGAAAATGATTCAGATTTAAATGACAATTACAAAATATAATCATATTTCCATAAGGATGTAAAATTTTCACTAAATTTAATGTAGCCATTTTTAAAGACCTAAGAGAGGGAGTGGTCATGATGAAACTACCAAACATGTAGTATCTCTATAAAGCCCTGAATGTGCTCTGTACAGGACATCCAGGCTTATAACTGTGTCACGTGAGGTCTCAGAGATATTTACTAGAATATAATGTCCACTACAGAGGCAAAAACTCCATAGCTGGGTTTCAGGAGGATATATAAATATAAATATATACACGTACATATTTTCTAAATATATGCAGTATGTGCATGTCTGTATTTAGACATAAATATACACAGTACACACATATATTTTGGTAACAAAAAAATGAATTTATTTTGAATGCGATTAATCGCGACCCAAAAAAAATAATTATTAACTGGAAATCATTTAAAGCAATTGGTGGCGTAATAATCATTAGCTACGATTATGGGTAACCGAATAATGCTGCTAATTGGATTGATGGCTCAATCAGACTGAAAAGCCTTCATGCTAACACCTCAATAAACTCATATAATGTCATAAAACAAAAGAGAAAAGAACAGATCACCAGTATGGTGAAGCAGGAAATGGGAAAATAAGGATTTAAAAGAAAACACCCTGGACAGCCAGACGCTGTGATCTGACCATCCCAGAATCAAACACTGATTGAGTGGGCGGAGACTAGAGCGATCAGTGCTCCTGTGTTCTGATTGGGCAGAGACTAGAGCGATCAGTGCTCCTGTGTTCTGAGCGATCAGTGCTCCTGTGTTCTGACAGTGCTCCTGTGTTCTGCGTGGGCGGAGACTAGAGCGATCAGTGCTCCTGTGTTCTGATTAGAGCGATCAGTGCTCCTGTGTTCTGAAGACTAGAGCGATCAGTGCTCCTGTGTTCTGATTGGGTGAAGACTAGAGCGATCAGTGCTCCTGTGTTCTGATTGGGCGGAGACTAGAGCGATCAGTGCTCCTGTGTTCTGATTGGGCGGAGACTAGAGCGATCAGTGCTCCTGTGTTCTGAGTGGGCGGAGACTAGAGCGATCAGTGCTCCTGTGTTCTGATTGGGCGGAGACTAGAGCGATCAGTGCTCCTGTGTTCTGAGTGGGCGGAGACTAGAGCGATCAGTGCTCCTGTGTTCTGAGTGGGCGGAGACTAGAGCGATCAGTGCTCCTGTGTTCTGATTGGGCGGAGACTAGAGCGATCAGATTGAGACTAGAGCGATCAGTGCTCCTGTGTTCTGAGTGGGCGGAGACTAGAGCGATCAGTGCTCCTGTGTTCTGATTGGGCGGAGACTAGAGCGATCAGTGCTCCTGTGTTCTGATTGGGCGGAGACTAGAGCGATCAGTGCTCCTGTGTTCTGATGGGCGGAGACTGGGATCGGCTCCTGTGTTCTGAGACTAGAGCGATCAGTGCTCCTGTGTGGGCGGAGACTCTGCTCCTGTGTTCTGAGTAGAGCGATCAGTGCTCCTGTGTTCTGAGTGGGCGGAGACTAGAGACTAGAGCGATCAGTGCTCCTGTGTTCTGAGTGGGCGGTGCTCCTGTGTTCTGAGACTAGAGCGATCAGTGAGAGACTAGAGCGATCAGTGCAGTGTGCTCCTGGTTCTGAGTGGGCGGAGACTAGAGCGATCAGTGCTCCTGTGTTCTGATTGGGCGGAGACTAGAGCGATCAGTGCTCCTGTGTTCTGAGTGGGCGGAGACTAGAGCGTGGAGACTAGAGCTCCTGTGTTCTGATTGGGCGGAGACTAGAGCGATCAGTGCTCCTGTGTTCTGATTGGTGAAGACTAGAGCGATCAGTGCTCCTGTGTTCTGAGGGGCGGAGACTAGAGCGATCAGTGCTCCTGTGTTCTGAGAGACTAGAGCCATCAGTGCTCCTGTGTTCTGAAATTGGGCGGAGACTAGAGCGATCAGAGACTTTCTCAGTGCTCCTGTGTTCTCTCTAGAGCACTCAGACAATGAGAGTCTTTCTCTCTCTCTCTCTAACTCTAAACAAAGCAGTGTGTAAAAGTAAAACCGTAGTGATATGACATATGATTATATTCATATAAACCAAGGTATTTTCAAAAATACTATGGTACTACTGTGATACATGTCCTGGTATACTCAAGATCATTTTTGGTAAGTGCAAGAACAGCTTGGTATTACATGGTACAAGTGTAAAAAAACATAGTAATACCATGGTATTACATGGTGCATTTTGCTTCGCAGCCAATGAGAATGCATTTGGAATATTCAATGGAAAATAAACTTGTTTAAAGCAGAAGTAGTAGATGAAATGATTTTTGTGTACCTTATGAAATTAAACAGAATCACCGACCAGAACAAACCGTAGAACTGTGTGTAACACAGGAGGTATCGAACGTAGTAGCTTATACAACACAAGAGGTCCTAAAAGAGATAAGACAAGAAGAGATAAGATAAAGGCAGAGAAAGTGCTGTAAATTCACATTCAGCTGAATAAACATGGCGAGAGTCAAAGCGATCGTAGTAACCTACCACCCAGAGACCGTGTGAGATCATATTGTGAAAGATCTGGAACTGGAAAAACACGGGAATGAGCAGTGGAGGTCCAACTGAGAAACAACCACAGAAAAGAGTTAACATCAAGCCTGGCTGATGGTGTATAACTCGTCCTACAGGATGAGATATCATAATCTCCACATAATCAGACACTTTGACATCATTTTAGTCATTTTTGTGATCATTTTAAGAAGAAATGTGCAATAAAATGTGCTAACTGGGACTCTTAATGATAACGGAACACATTGTACAATTATTAATATATGCCAAAATATTTAAGAAATATTTAAGGTTTGGTTAATATGTTTAATATGATATTATTTATATTTTATACACACACACACACACACACACACACACACACACACACACACACACACACACACACACACACACACACACACACACACAACACACACACACACACACACACTCACACTCACACTCACACACACACTCACACACACACACACACTCACACAGACACTACATATATTTGTAATTTAATATTATTTTGATATATAAATATTTTAAATCATGTTATATTATATTAATACATATTATACAATTCCACTGAAGGATAATACAAATTCTTTATTAAAATAACTAATATAAACACATATTTATGTTATATAATGTTATATTATATTGTAAATTCTATGTAAATAAATTACAATTTCTATTCATAAATGTTAAATTTCTGTTTATATAAATCACTGTACCGTACAAGACAAACTTCAGTTTATCAAGTAGGAACTTATTTCATTCTTATTTATTTTCATTAGGATCCTTTACAATCCAAATTATGATATAAGTTCCATTAGTATCTTGTAAACATTCCTGTGGCCATAAACTGACTTACTGAAGAAGAAGTACTTGTGCTGATGGTTGTAAGGCAGATGCTTGATCTTTTTAATGCCATACTGTAGTAAAGACAGACAGAAAGAGTCCAGTCAGATCCGATTGAGTATGTTCTGTACGTGTGATGTGGATGGTGTGCTCGTACCTCCACAGGCTGCACCTTTCCCACCACAAACGCATTGATCATGTTGACGTCCGGGTCCTTCGTGAACACGTTGGGTTTAGCGTGATGCTGGAAGTGGCGATGGTTCCACCAGCCCGCAGCGGCTCCCTGACGAACACAAACACATCAAACACACGAACAGATTTATAACCGAAGCTCTGTCAAGTGTAGATGCTTTATATGCAGCTTTCATGACCATACAAAGAGCACTCCTCATGCGAAAGCACATGATAGACTCGAGTTTGTGATGCTAAGCTAACAATGTGACACTTCTAAGTAGCATAAACTGTATCAAAAGAATGAGCAAGTTTTTGGTTTTGGTTTTGAGTGAATTATATTTATCGTACACATATATTGAATGTAATTGTTTACATGTGCAGTTGTAATCAAGCTAGCTAATGCATGGGTTTGTGTAGTCAAGCTACAGCATATTTCCGTAGTAAAATGTAGTCTTTTAGAGCTTTGAGAACTACAGAACTGGTCAAATGTAGGCTGATTGATGTTGATACATGCTGGGCGAAGTTGTGCAACAGTTACATTACCTACTTCTGCTAGGACGACTTCGCATAAAAAAAAAAAACATTACAATTTTGGACAGATTAAAGCCAAAACTGAAATTGCACTTTTAGTGTTCGCACTTGTCATGTTTGGTTCGATTAAAACGAACGATTGCTCTGTTAGTGTGGTTCATTTGCATAAGTGTGAACACTGGTGCGCACCAAACAAGCGGACCGAGACTCGGGCCGCTTCCAAATAAACTCTGGTGCGATTCGAATGAAATATGAATGCAACAAGGACCAAATAATTCTAAACGAACCAAAAACAGGAAGTAATGACAAGATGCGACACTATGCAACATGATTTGACTACGCTGAACGAGCGGTGGTTCGTGAGCAGAGGGCAAACATGGAGATAAAGCGCCTTTTATAAGCTCTTCGTGAGTTCACAAGTGGAAAAAAATAAAATCATATATACATGCAACAATGTGCACGCTTAGTTCAGCAGATGGCATTAGTGTATTCGACTTAAAGCGATGCTGAGCAGACCGATCGGTGAATGGGTACGGTCTGTTTAAGTCGAATACACCGATTGTTTGGGGCGTTCGGTAAGTTCATCAAGAAATATATGTCATTCAACCCGACCAGTCAGTTTGTGAACGTACGACTATGCCTTTAGGTTCTGTAACTTTAGGTTTGCTGTCAAAAATGCCAGTGTGAACGCAAAGCGTACCAAATGTATCTTTTTCCTTTTTCTGTTTTTGTGTTCCACTGTGCTGCTTTTTTATTGTTGTCTACATTAACTTGTGAATGGTGGATGTCTTTGACCCACAGCTTTTTGGTCTCGCACTGCGTTGTTAAGTCATCATGTTAAATTCAACTTTTAAAAACCTGGGTCTCGAAACTGAACCTTCTTGTCCAGGTGGATTACATGTTCTTCATTTTAAAAACTGGGAAAAGTCATTATGAACAGGTGTTTGACTCGTCTTTTATAGTGTCTCCCTTGCGAAGTTAGACTTTCATAAACTGCATCTTAAAATCCTGCCTTCTTTTCCAGGTGGATAATTACTGTTCAGCATTTTGCATTTTTGCTTTTACTAATATGAAACACATTATTATGATTTTTTAGTGTCTCACACCAAGTATTTAAGATGCTGTGTCAAGTTTGACTTTTAAAAGGAATCTCAAAAGTCTGCTTTCTTTTCCGGGAGCATTTCGAGATTTTGCACCAAGGTTTCAAAATATTGTGTGTTCATTATTGTTCATTATTTTGTGTGTTCATCTTTAAAACCCATGGCTAAGAACCCTACATTCTTTACCAGGTGGATACTATCGCTTGACATTTAGCATTTTAACTTTGAAAAACAATGCAAAACATTGCAATAAATGGAAATCTTTGACTCACATGTTTTCATTGTCTCATGTGATGGTCTTAAGATGCTGTGGGAAGTTTGAGTTTTAAAACTGTGCCTCGAAATCCTGCTTCTTTTCCAGTTAGATACTATTGTTCAACGTTTCACATTTTTGCTTTTAAAAAAACTTAAATGTTTTTGACTTGTGGATTTTTCACGTTTTCCAGTTAGTTTGATATTTCTATTGTTAAAATACGAAAAAGTGAAACGTTGCTATAAACAATGTCTTTGACCTGCTGCTTTTTCAGTGTCTCGCGTCACGGTTTTAAGACGCTATGTGAAGTTCAACTATAAAAAAACTAAACTGTCTGGAAACCCTGTCTTCTTTTTTAGGTGGATACTCTTGTTCAATGTTTTGCGGTTTTGTGAAACGCTGAAGGTATCTACCTGGAAATTTGCACTAGGGTAGCTGCTTTTTCAGTGTCTCGTGGGTTGGCACATTAAAACACGGTTTGAGGTATTGTAGGTTTTTTGCTTCCAAAAATAAGCTAAAATTTCATTATGAAGAGAAGTGTTTGACTGTTCAGTGTCTCGCGGCACGTTTTAAAGATGTTGTGAGAAGTTCAGCTTTTAAAGCCATGTCTCAAAATCCTGCTTTCTTTTCTTTAGAATTTATATCTTGCGATCTTTTTTCTTAGAATTGCAAATATATATATATATATATATATATATTTAGTCATTTAGCAGACATGTCTTTTGTCATTATGTCTGTTGACAATATGTCAACGGTAAAAAAAAGTGCAATTTTAGAAAAGTGAAGGTCATCAGTTGAACTTAGAATGACAGACAGACTTATTTAAAGAATTAAAGGTGTAAAAATAAAAATGTCTTGGAGATTTTAAAAGCCGATAAAACTGGTCCAATAATTTCCCAGAATGCAATAACCTGATAAGTTTCTTTGAATTGTAATTCCGTAAATTCTAGTCATCCCAATTTGAATTTCTACTCATCTTCATGGTCAGTTTGATTCAAATTCAAGTCATTGAAATTCAACCAATGACTAAACTAACTGTCATTTTGATTGTCAAATTGGTGATGCTCAGAACTGCTCACTAAATTAGATGCACATTATCCAATTTTGAAAAACTAAACCAAAATACTGTTATAAACTATATGTAAAATAATTCTTGAAGTTTAGTGTTTTTGCTTCAAAATATGTGTAAAATGTTGTTAAGAACAGAAGTCTTTGATTTGTCAGGCCAAGCGTCTTCCAGTTAAAACAGACCAGACATACATTAGGCTTAAGCCTTGTCTGTGAAACCGGGCACACATGTTTTAATGAAGACTGGGCAGGGTATGTTAGTACCTTCAGGTGTCCGATGACAAATTTGTGCACGAAGTGATTCCATCGAGAAGTTTTAAACACCGACAGATGACCGAAGTCATGCTGCAACCATCCGGCCTGCGACTATAGACAGACAAACAAATGAACATTTACATTGTTGACTTTTGCATCAAGATGAAGTTCCCAGTTTTGGATGCTGGTGTGCTTTAGAGTTTTTACAGGAAAACTCTAAGAAAGCTAAGCTAGTAAAGCACACCATCATCTAAAACGCAACAGATTTTGGTTACCAACACAAGTGTTCTTTTAAACACAGCTTAACGTACCGCCGGCGGGACGCCTAGTGGTGACAGGGTAAAGTCGTCAGACACAAAAACTCAACAACAAAAAAAAGTTGACCATGTCATATATCCATGGAAAGCTGAGATTCTTGTGATTTCAACTATGTAAACCATTTAAAGATACAATAAACACAGCATGTACAATCAGTGTCTTTATCAGACCACTTTTTGTTGACATAATGCAGACATGCATGATAGTACAGACATACATAGGAATAACACAGATTATAACACGCAATATAACACCAATATAAGAAAAAACCCACAAATTAAATAATGTACTATGTACAGAAATAGAAATATAGGAAAAAAATGTATTTAGATTATAAATTATAAATATATATGTCATTTTAAAAGTGTACACATTTTGGATTCTATAAATAAATGTCACTATAATGTGTTTATGCTTCAGTTACTATGTGTCAGCAATTATTGACAGTGAATCTGGATGAGAAACTGAATAGCTCTAAGTGTAACCTTTCATTAGAGCCCAAAATGATGACTGTACATTAAAGCATTCAAGAATTACAGCATTGTATGTGTCGTTGTTACAAAGCGTCGTTTGGAGTCTCCCAAGTGTACTTTTTTTGGAAGCGTCTAGACATAAAATTAGATAAACATGTGTAAAACACATTTTCTAATATATTGTTTATCAAATGGTAAATGTGGCTTGGTAAGGCTTCATTCTGTGATCCCAATGTATTTTCCAGTTCATACCTCCCAGCTATAGTCATCTGCAGGCTTATATTTACAAACAAAATGCAGGCGGAATATTTTTTTCTTTGTTTAGTGTGTTCAAAGTGCTATTACTCAATATCAGTAAGACTTACAGTGATTCTGACTGTTGAGAAACAAACCTCAGAGTGTCACCTTTCAAAGGAGACCAACACCATGCATATCATCCAAATGGCCCAAGAACAGCATGCAATTTACTTTGGGTATGCCTTTTTTAGGCGTTTTAGGCCAATTTTACAGGAATCGTAAAGGGTTAATGAAAATTGTGATTGTATTAACCGTGTCTGTCATACCTGTGCGGTAGCCAGTAAAACAGCAACGATGGCTGTGTTGATCCAGCCGGTCCCAAAGTGCCACACCAGCATCAGGGCGATGGCCTCCAGCAGCAGGATGTGACCCAGATGCAGGATGAAAAACAGAGGCTGGGTTTTAAAACACCCCTCAGCCTCCAGATGCTCACGAAGGGCTCGGAAATCCTCCACAAGAGCCCCCTGAGAGAAAACGAAGGTAAAACGACAACAAATACAGTCCTCTATGGCCACTTTAACACTGAGAAGGGAGTGATAATCGTATTTAAACGCAGGAGTGAATCACATTTCATGAACTGAATTTTGAGGCATGAGTAGTTGAATCATTTAGAAGAAGAGTGAAAGCCGAATTGGAGGATGTGAATTGTGTCTTTGGGCAAAGGTTCATCTGAGCGCTGCATTGTGTTTTGAGATTTAGTGTCAAACTTAAGTCAACAAGCGGTTATGTGTTTCTGGGAAGTGGAAGTACAGCCTGACAGTCATTCTGTGATGTGAAGGTCATCATCCAGAGCTCACACAATACCCAGTAGCTGTTTTCTGGAAACACATTGTGCAGCACTTGCAGTATTATTGAGAACGCCTTTTCAACTGCAATACAACTCCTCAGTTTGAACCGATGTATGAAATACATGTCGAATTTGATTTAAAAGTAGAATTAAAATTGAAAATGGAATACATTAACATTTATTCACCGAGCAGACACTTTGAAATAAGGGAAATCACAAAATATATGTGTGGAAGCTCGTTTCTGCCACAAAATAAATCAATGGAAAAGGAATTACGACTTTTTATCTCACAGTTATTACTTTTTGTTGCAATTCCGATTTTATATCTCACAATTTGGACTTTGTTTATCTCAATTTTGAGAAGAAAAAAAACATCAGAATTCAATATATATATATGCTATAAATATGTAATTTAACAGCCATAAAAAACCAGACGGTTGACAGGCTTTTTTAAACGTGTTAAATAAGCTACAAATGTCTTGGGAGTTTAAAGGTTTTAAAGATGTAATCATTTCCCAGAATCCTTTTCCTGATACGTTTCTTTGAATTGTAATTCAGTAAATTCCTGTCAGCCCAATTAGAATTTCAACTTAACTTCCCGTGACTCAATTCCACACTCGATAACTGAATTCTGAGTTTGATCAATGCATCATAACCAGAAAGGCAACACAATCATGTGAATTCAGCTAGGGACTAAATATCTGTCATTTCTGTCAAATCTGTGACGCTCAGAACTGCTTCTCTAAATTAGATGCACATTATACAATTGTTTTATTTTAGATTTGGCACACCTTAAGATAATTCCTTTTTACTCTAAATTCAAACTGGCCCCTTCTCACTTCATATATTTCTTTGTCTTTTTCCAGTAATTCATCATGCATATTAATACACATCATCCAGATATACAGTATTTAGAGAATCCATATTCAGCTGACATGTCAAAGCAATATTTTACATTCAGCACAAACCGGTTTTATTCATCTATTCTGTGTTTTGTAGTCTTCGGTTCTGTCTCTATACTCACGTTTTTCTGGCGGTCTTGACTGGGTTCAGACGCATCAAGCTCCCCGATTAACAGCGGCTTCATGTATTTCCTCACCAGCTGAAGGTCTGGATGAAACGCAGTAAACGCCTCCTGTCACACCAGATAAAACCGATTCAACACTGATAATCATATCTGAATCAATTACAACACTGAAATCAACAACTGCTTTAATAAGTCACCTACTTAGACAGCATTAGAAACACATGCCTAAGACCCCCCCCCCCCCAGAATGCTGCCAATTTGTAACATTTGTTCTATTTGAATGATAATACACATTCATTTTTGCATAAGTAATTATTCACATTTACATTAACATAGCATTTTTTCCCATGGTGCCAACAAATTATGATAAATTAAGAAAAATCAGATTTTTTCCCCCCTCATAATTTGAGTTTTTCATTTTTTTTTTCTGTCACAAAACAAAAAGTATAAACGTAATCACAACATTTTGTATTCCACAATTCTGACGTTTTTCTGTCAGTTGCAAGTTTAAAGCTCACAACTGCAAATTATACATTCCTAATTGTTAATTAACATCTCAATTGAGAGTTATAAACTCATAGTTGCAAATTAATATCTTGTAATTGTTGAGTTCATTTGAGAAAACTGTCAGAATTGTGAATTACTTTTTAATTTTTTCCTTCAGTGGCGGAAATGGGTATTTTATTAAACATTTTAAACAAAAGTCTAGGCAGCTCAGTAGGCTATGAGCCTTTATTTAACAATAATAGAGTGTAAAATTATGTACATTATATACCATGTTTGGTCATGATGCCCAAAATGTTGTCTTGGCTGATTTTGAGCCTGTTTTGCTGCAATCTGTCCTATACTTAGATATTATAGAATTATTTCAGCACAGTTTTTTTAACTATAAAGGAAAAAAGGGTGCCTAGGTTATGAGACACAGACTATGTGATGTATATAAAAGTTCTTCTGTGTTAAATGTACTGTAAATGTGCTCATGCCAAGTGTTTTACCGAGGCATCTTCTCCAGCATAGTGTCCGATGATCCTCCGTCCTCCGGGGTGTCTCTTCACCCACTGGCTCACATTATAAACCTTCCTTTCCACCACGATCCACTGATCTCCAGACTTCGTGTGCTTCTGCACCTCCTCCCAGGTGTACGTGCTGAACCTCCCACTGGTACCGGTGATCCGGTCCGTCTGCTGTCCTCCGCCGCCCATCGCTGATCAAACTCTGACTGACTGCTGCGTACTTTACACTGTAAGACCAAGTAACTCAATGAAACATTGCACATTCTTTAATGAAAGTGTCTAAGAAGAGTTTGGCTCACTTGACAAAACATGCAACAAATGGCATTTGATGTTCACTTCTGCACTATTTCATGTTAAAAAAATACACACTGTAGATTATTTAGTCAGATGGCCAAAGGGTGTCGTTTAAATACATTTCATTTAAGTCTACATTGTTGTAAAAAACAGCCATTTTTAAGCATAATTCTCAAAAATGATACCCAAAAAGCTGTCTAGGTAGGGATCTCACGAGGTTATGAGACACAGCCCATTGTTCAGACAGCTTGATATCCACACTGTGAAAGGTTTTGTCAGGTAACCCAAACTGAGCTTTACATGTAAAGGATTTTGTTCATTCACATTAGGTTACACCAGTGAAAGTCGTTTCAGGATCAGGCCAGGCTGAAATAGCACAACTTTCACTTTTGTAGGCTATAGACTGAAATACACCCCTTGTCTTTCTTTAGGAATGAGACAATGAATGCTCACATCATCTCATTAATTATGCAAAGGAAAGCAGAAGGATCCTGCTGAAATACACGTACAGATAGAGTTTGCCTGCTTTCTTATTTAGCGTTAGTCACATCTGTCAATGTTTTTTTCTTTCTTTTTTCCACTTTGCATGACAAACCAACATGCAAACAAAGCAAGAATAAAAGCACTGCAAAAAAACAACCCTATAACGTACATTCCAGAACTGCTTATTTGAACATTTTAAATAATTAAACTGTTAAATAATACACTGAAAATGAAAAATCATCCTTTCTTTTCATTAAAGAAAATGAACATATGATGTCAATGCATGTATGCATCCATTATGTTACATAACATTAGGAGAAAGTAAGAAATGCATTGAGTTGAAACTCTCAATAATACACTCACCCTGTCTGCGAGACTTTGATCACACTCATAAGCTTTGATTGTGATGAGAAAGAGAACGGATGTGAGGCTCGTGCTGTCTTATACACTCACTCTTCATCACTTGAACTTGTGATGAATTCCGAACAGATCATTCGAGCGCCACCGGCCAATCAGAGCGCGTCCCTGCGCCAGTCTCGCGAACCAGCAGCCAATCGGAAGAGAGAGAGAACTGTGGAAGGGAGGGGAGAGCGCGGAGATAAAGAAGAGTTACTAAGGTTCGAGTCCCACATCCAACCGACGAAGTGCAGACATGCTGAAACAAAATCAGTCATCTTAACAGAAATATCAAGTTAAAATGCTGCATTAAAAAACTCTTATTTTTTTATAAGTAATTAACCTCACTACCATTCAAAGTAAACAAATAAATAAAATAAACTTAAGGAGACTATGCACGTTGCATATTGCTCTAGATGCTGTAAAATGTTGTTTGACGAGTACGAGTTTCCTTATCATTTTGAGTGAAAATCCATATTCTGTTTTTTTTTAAAGACAACATCGATAGGATTTTGACTTTAAATTGAAATAATATTGAAATACTTTGGCATCACGATTATATAACTTATGAACATCAGTCATAAACTGATATACTCACCATGCCACACTGTAATGCCCAAAACGTGTATTTGTTCAGTTCCAAGTTGATTCCAGCAGGTGACGTGATGTAGGCACAGACTCCTGGTGACTGTTCTGACTGTTAAACATTTCAAATGAAAAAGAAGAACTTTGGACTTTTCCAAGCAAAAGAAAACACTGCCGACTTATTCTGAACCTGTTTATTTACAGCTGCATTTGACCATCCGTCACATTTTGTATTCACAAGTTGTATTAACATCTAACAATTCAATTAGTTCTGATAAAGCCTATAATATAACAAGATAAGATAATTACATTCTCATAAATGCAGGTGTACAGGGATGCATAAAAGACGGTTTTACAGCCGCAGCATTACTTTCCCTTAAGTGCACAGTTATTTTTCAGAAATTTTAGCAGATGTAAAAATTTCAGCTAAACTTAAGAATGAAAAAAAAAATCTAAATCTCTCTCTACTTGTAAAATAATTAAATGTAGCTTATGCATATCTGGGTAGGACTACATCTGTACATTTGAATAGAAATAACATTCTTTTCCCATCTATTCTATAAACCTATATGTAAGCAATACATTAATGTCATATTGACCTGCAATGTTTTAAAAGCACTACAAAACCTTTGTCCTCCATCAGGGATGTCAAAGCAAGGACGAATTATAAAACTTATCAGCCTGGCTCATCAATTTTAATTAGGTTAGTAATCAAATCAATCTAATCAATTGAGGACTCCTTTCTAATTTCTAAAAATGATTTGGACATTGCTTTTATTGGTTCTAAATGCATCCATCATAAAAAGAGTTGTAATAAAAAAATCATAAATTCATGAAACGATGCAGGCAGAAGGAAGATGAAAGATATTTATGTTCACTTAAAGCAAGTGTTTATCCACTTCAAACACCACAAAAGTGGCTTTTTAATATTGAGTCCAAAGTTTTAACTAGTTTGTCTTTATTTACATTTATGCATTTAGCAGACGCTTTTATCCAAAGGGACTTACAGTACATTCAGGCGATACATTTTTTGTCAGTATATGTGTTCCCTGGGAATTGAACCCACAACCTTTGCGCTCCTAACGCAATGCTCTACCACTGAGCCACAGGAACACTGTGTCTATAACACTTTATGTCTAAAAAACACACAACTTCAATGGATTGATCAGGAACTCTCTTTTTTGAGCTCCAATGGGTGTACATGGAGATCACCGTTGTCCAAAACATGTCCACCAATGAAAAACTGTATGATGCCTAAAACATGAAATGTGGTTATGAATTGCCACTGTTTAATAATGGACATCAAGACTTGAAAATATGTTTGTGCTTTAGTTGGAAAATGTATATGAAGATTTTTAAATGAGAAATACCATCTCAAAGGCCAATGAATAAAAACCTTAAAGGCAGCCGGTGACTGATTTCTGTCCCAATGTCAGCACTTGCTCCCTCAGCATCAGGTTCAGAGGTCTATGAAGTGAACTGGCCACTAGGGGCTTTGTGCTCTGACACCGTGGAACATCAACACTGGACTTTGATGCATTACAACACCTCAGCAGAAAAACACCTATATAGGGCAGAGTGATTTACACACTCCTCAGTATGTGCAACACCACAAATCATAATATGACGATCATCTCTATATGACAGAAATCATCAGTAATCCAATAACAAACATTATTAATGCAGATCAATAGTTCATAACATTCATATATTCAGTTTTGAACAGGCCACGTATGACTTGGAAGCCGGTCCATTCATAGCAGAACAGCTGAGAGTGAATCATCTCACTAAAATAAGCAGTTTGTTTAGCCTTCATCTGTCTGTCCTTTAAAATACTGTACATTTGTTTATTTATTTTTGTGTAGATATTATGCAATTATGCACATTCTGAAAAGCACAGAAAGTTGGGTTGCAGTTGATTTGCTGACATCATCCCAACAACTTTACTTCGGATTGTATGACTAGTTTACAGTTTATTTATTGCACCAAATAGTTTTCTTTCTCTTTATGAAAGCTTTTCTTTATTTTTTGTGCTTTTTATAATTAATAATAGTATATCTCCTTGATATAAAGCATGACATTTATGATTTTATTATTATTAAAAAAAAAAAATGTAATGTTAAACAATATAATATACATATAAATAAATAGGCTACAGCAAGTATATGTATTTTAATCTATTAAATATTAGTTAATTATAACCTTTATAAATTATAACTTTTTAAATAGCATATGTTTAATATTAATGAATATAATAAATGTTTCCTACATCTTATTTAATAATAATATTATTGAACAAATACGTTACCCCGTTGCATAACGTGAACTTGGAATAGAGGAATTTGACCGCGTCTGTCTCTCTCTCTCTCTCTCTCTCTCTCTCTCTCTCTCTCGAAACACGTGACAATCGTGTGTGCTCTCATGTCCCTGTTTCAGTTGCTAGGGGAAAGAGACGGTCCATGGCAACGCTTTACGCAAACTCCACACTCCAGAGAAAGAGAGAGAGACAGCACTGAACGCACAACATTGGAAAGAGACAGACATCGAGTCGAACGCTTCAGGAAACTTTAAACCGACGTCTCAGGGGACTTTGTCCGATTTAGGACCATGCAAAGCGGAGTTGCCTTTTGCTATCATCAGTTCGGTTAACATTGCCGCCGGCCAGGTCAAAGCGAGACCGGGATCCACAGACCGGGCAACCGGACAAGAGCTGTGTGTGTCGGCAGAGAGACGTTCAGCAGCAGGGTCTACACAAACAGACTGAAACGCTTAGTTTGTGACTGTAATGTGAGTCAAATTCAATTAACGCTTTTAACAAACGATGTAATTTAAAATAGTTAAATAAATAACTAATTAGCTATGCAAACGGTATGTAATTAATACAAACATTGGCAGCTCATCTGTTAACTTTGAGTTTACATTACAGACAAAATTAAGCTTTCTTCCTCTTACAGTTATATTTATTTATACCACTAATACTACTATTACTATTATCTGTTCTATAGCATATAGTTTTATAAAGAGTATTTTAATTGACCCAATCCACACAAACACTCAGAATATGGCTCCTTGCGGGTATCACTGCCGTGTTTGCTGACGTTGGACCTCATTGTACTCGGACTGAGGGGAAGCCGCCTGTAGTCAGAGCACCATGTGTCGCTGTGCTGGCTCTGTCACTGCCGGGTCAATCCTACTGAGTGAAACTGACACGGGTAGGGGGGGCCAGCCCCATAGACCGCCTTACCCTCTTACCCCGTCCTGAAACACACTCTCACGACACACACAGACAAGCGCCGGGCTAGCCGGCCGAGGGCATGGGCAACTCGTCCCGAAAAGAGGCCCAGGACGAAGGAGGAGAGGAAAAGGAGAAGAAGGTTGTAGAGAAGGGAGATGAAGGCGGGGAGGAGGAGGAGGAGGAAGAGGCTGAGAAAGAAGAAGAAGAGGAGGTTGTGGAGGATAAGGAGCTGCCGCTCGGAGTCGACGAACTCTTGGCGAGCGGAGATCCGGTGTTGGACCTGAGCTACTACAAGTTCCGTCGCCTTCCTCGTCAAGTCCTGGATCTGGAGTACCTGGAGAAGCTCTACGTCTGTGGAAACCGTCTCCGCGACATTCCTAAGGGTATCTTGCGGCTGCAGGGTTTGCGTACCCTGGCGCTCGACTTCAATAAGCTTGAAGACGTTCCTCTTTCGGTGTGCCAGTTGACTAATCTCACCTGTCTTTACCTGGGAAGTAACCGGCTGATGAGCCTCCCCCCGGAAGTGAAGAACCTCCAGAACTTACGTTGCCTCTGGGTGGAGAGCAACTACATCCAGCGATTCCCCAAGCAGTTGTACGACCTTCCCAATTTGCGCTCACTGCAGATTGGGGACAACCGTCTGTGCACCCTTCCCTCGGACCTATGGCGCATGGAGTCCCTGAGAGGACTCTGGCTGTACGGTAACCGCTTTCAGGAGTTTCCGCGAGTCCTTCTCAAGATGGAGCAGCTGGAGATTTTGGACATGGACCGCAATAAGATATTAAAATTCCCAAACTTGCATCATCTTCCTGGGCTGCGACTCTTCTCCTACGACCACAACCCTGTGAAGGAGCCACCGCGTGTAGGGGAGGAGGTGCTTATCGTCGGGGAGGGGGCTGAGGAGGTTTTGCAGGCTAGAGAGAGGAGGAGAGAGGCAAAAGAACAAGCTGAGAAGGAAGCGGAGGAGGCGGCGGCCGCCGCGGAAGCAGCAGCTAATCCGGTCATTCACGGAATACTCAAGAAACTACGGATTAACTCCGCCCTTAACCTGGCAGCTGCTAAGGAGAAGGAAACAAATGAGTCCGTTTCATCAACAACCCCAACTGGGGATGAGAACGGAACTCAAAATAATGATGAAGGGGTGGAGTCTGAGAGACAAGGTGTGGCGTTTGAGGAGATGGAGCTTGGTTATGACGATGGCGGCCTGGAGTATGAAAGGGAGGAGCTAGTCTACGAGAGGGAGGTGTATGAAGGCTATGAGGGGGCGGAGTTAGAGTATGAGAGAGGGGGAATGGACTATGAATATGAAGGGGAGGAGCAAGAACAACCTTGATGCTTCCTCCTGTTAGTCTAGTTATTATATCTGAAGTGTGTAATTTCTGCAAACAGAATTGCTGTTTATAGCAGCCAACAGTCATTATTTTTGCAATTCTTTGATACAGACACTACACACCTCTGCTTTAAGCATCTGAGGTGGTACTGCAAGGGTTGCAGGTTCAATCCCAAGGGTGAACTGGAGAGTAACAGTGAGTTATTGGAGCCCAGAAAATGGCACTTAAGTAACCCCAGGATACATTGTGGGGCTGTGAAAGCGACTGCAAGTTGCTCTAATAAAAAGTATCTGCTAACAATAACATTAAATTATGTCTGATTGGTTGGAAAGTTGAATGAAAGGTTAAAAAAATGGTGTTCCCAAAAATTTAAAATCTGATATAATTTGCTCATTCTCATGTTGTTCAATATTGTGTGAAAAACCAAATAAGATATTTTAATGAACTGTTTTTTCCCCATACAATGAAAGTCAATGGGGTCCAGAACTACATTGGTCCCCATTGATTTTCATTGTATAGACAAAATGCACTAACATTTTAAAAAAATATTTTAATTTACACCCTGTATAAAGGAATACATGTTTTGAATTACTTTAGGGAGAGTAAATGATGGCACAAGAAACATGAAAATAAGTAACACAACTTCTAAAATACAGCTTAAGTTATAAAATAGCATCACTCAACAACCCTATGAATGAACTTTTACAAATACGCAAAAGATTTTCACACAAGTATAATTGAGTGTTGCTATTGTTAGAAGGTATTTATTGTTGGCCAGCCATTACTGCAATCCTCAAACACAGGACTCACTTCAATACTTACAGGGTTGAATGATTTTAAGACTTGTCATTTGTAAAAACAATAAAATAATCAACTGTGAAGACCTGTAAAACTGCACAGTTTTTTCATGCATCAAAACTACATTACTGTGTGCAGTGTAATTCTAATTAAGAGGAGGGCTCAGGCATTTTTGTTTGTGACTTTGTGTAAGTGTGTCTGGAACTCAACCCTGACACAAGTGTACTGTTTATAAGAAACTTGATGCTGCAATTGCAGCGATGTGTGTTGGTGAAACCAAATATTCTCTTATTAAATAACCAATGAGTTTGCCAAAAGTGTTTCAATGATTCATGTCTTGTCGGACCCAGAGAAAATCTAATACCACTACAACTAGGTAATATAGCTAGGAAAATAATGTCCATATTTTCAGCCAATAACAAGCCAGAAGTTTTCATTTTTTTTAATCATAACTTTTAATTGATTTACTAAAACTGATTCACAAAAGTGTATCAAAATGAATAAATACCAGTGATATTCACAATGTCCCCAGAAAAACTGTCAATAATTTTGATTATTCAGTATTCAAAGTATATTTCCAAATCCCAGCCCTGACCAGGAAATGTTTTGACTAGAATCTAGAAACACTCGTGTTTCTAGAAGGCAAATTAAGTTCTGAATTAAGTGAGTTTCCACTAAGAATCCTAGCTGTCTGGCTGTGGAACAACGTTTGCATGATCTGAGACAGATGGAGAGAGCTAGCCAAGTTAGCACTAATAGAAGTAAACGTTCTCTCTTGTCTTCAGCTTAAAGGGCTCGATGTGTGACATTCAGAGAGGAGGTGTGCTGCAGACAGAGGAGGAACACCAGGGAGTGAATGGGTGCAATCCATAAAAGGCCCGGGTACTTAGTCAGTGATGTTTTGGGAGGAAGACTGAGAGAGAGCTGCACTTAATGTGTAAATTATGCGGTCCCAGAACAAAGACTGTAATGGATCCAGCAGGTTTGTGGGTTGGGAGACGGTATAAAAATGAAAATAGTGTTTAACACCTAATTAACACTGCAGGCGAGCCATGTGACACAATGCAATGCGAACTAGAGAAGTGTAGACGACTTTATTTATTATGAAGGGAAATCTAGGAAAAGACTTTTCAGTGAATAATGATTTTGCTAAGTCCATCACAAAAAGCTATTGTACAGTATGGCTTCAGAATTGCAATATAACAATCATACGGACCACTCTTCTGATAATTAAGGTGCTTTTTGTATTTTTTGTATTGTTCTTGTTTCATATTCTTAAGAAAAAAAATCTTAAAAAATCACCTTTTGTGTTCTATGGAAGAAAGTCGTATTATTTCTCAAAACTCGTTGTTCCCAAATGCACAAGTTCAATAATCAAATAATTGTTTTGAATTATAGCGGTCATCTGGAGAAACCACTGCCCTCTAATTTGCATGTTCCTCATTTGTTCATTCTTTCCCTCCGATATCAATCTTATATGTACCTATTTTTCTATTCCAGTCACATCTGCCAACTCTCTAATTCTACTCAAGAAGTGTTTTCATTGCCCTTTCCTCCTCCTTTCCCTTTTCTTCCTTCATCCATCATTGTGCTGTTTAAACTCTCTCTCCATCTCCTGTCACTTTTCATCCCTCCCCGAAAGAGTGTCAAAACCCATCTGTTAAAATATTTATGTAACACAATGAGTCTGTCATTACTGCTGCAAAGAACCCGAAACAAGTGTTTTGGCACAACCTTTGACAGAAAGTCGAGAAAAGCGTGTCTCATGCCAGAATCAACACGACCCATCACACATACGCAAATGAGCACGGATCAGGTGTCTTTAAAAAGCTATTTTTCAATTCGCAAATAGATTTGTCATTCACATCTGCAAACAGCCAAATACTTACAGTATGTTACTGAGACATCTCAGATGAAGAGCAAAAGAACTTACGGTTTGCAGATGAGAATAAAGGAATGCTTTGCATATCGAAACTCGCCTGTTTCAAAGACACTTGAGCCGTGCACATTTGCGTTTGGTGGGATGGGTTGTGTTGACTCTGGCAGGTAGATCCGCGATTTCTTTGAGCTGTGGAAGACATTGAACAATTGATCAAAAAGTGGTTTGATTGTTGCTGAACTGTTGCTATTTTGAGGTAAACAGACTCTGCCTTTCATTAAAACGTACTATTTGTGGTGTTTACTAAAACAAGCATCACTATTACAATTGCTTCAAGAAGAGATTCAAATAAACACCTAAACATGTATTAAAGTGGATAGTTCACCCAAAAATGAAAGCAACATGCATTGTTTACGAGCAGAGGTACTCAAGATAATGGCGGAAGACGTGATTTGGAGGAAAATCATTTTTGTATTGTTATTTTTGTTTTCTTTGCACAGAAAACGTTTTCTCGTAGCTTGTTAAAATTGCGGTTGAACCAATGATGTCTCATGGACTATTTTACCGATGTCCTAACTATGTTTCTGGGCCTGGGAACATTTTAGTTGCACTGCTGTCTATGCAGGCTCGGAGAGCTCTCGGATTTCATCAAAAATAAATGAATTTGTGTTCTGAAGATGAACGACGGTCTTACGGTTTTGGAACAACACTATGGGTTAGTAATTAACCACAGAATTTTCATTTTTGGGTGAATTATCCCTTTAAACTTTGGTGCAGAACTCGCCCTGCAATGTATGTGCTATGACATAACAACATAACATAACATAACAGGAACAACACTTCAAATTTGCCTGACAGACAATACAACAATAAAAAGAGAAGTAAATAACAGCACAAATCATGTCTGTTTTATCTCAATTTGATTGCTCATTATATGCATCTCTAAAGGCATAAGTCCCTCTCAGAGAGTTTGGCGTAGCTGTTAGCCCTGGATCCTCAGGCAGCAAGTATCGAGTATCTGCGGAGTGGTTGAGTGCTCTGACACAGTCCAGGCCTGAAGAGGAGAACATAGTCTCTGTACTTAATCATTTAGTGGCTTACTGCTAGTTTATGTTAACGCCATTCTCCCAAGGTCAGCTGCAGAGAAAGCCGTGAATGAACACTGGATCGACCTCGGCGATGCTTGAAATTTCATAGCCTTGTTACAGGCACTCACAGTAATATCTCTGTCACTGCCAGATCTCAGCAGAAGTCATCTGGTGTTAGAAATGTTATCCGAGCCATTGTGACTGTGTCAGCATGAGAGGAGGGGACATCATGGTCCAGTGCATATGATTTTGCTCATAAGTAGGACATGTTTGCATGTTGTATATACCAGTTGGTTGGTTTTACACTGTAAGCCATTAGTGTAATAAAAGTGGCTAGAAAAACACAATGTGAGAACTAGATTTTCAGATTTACTTATGAATATGGCTGCGTCGAAATATGCCTACTTCCATCCTACATAGTAGGCAAAAACAGTATGTGTTAGGAACCTAGGTGTGCTGTTTGATAGCAGTCTCTCCTTTGACAGCCAGGTTTCTAGCATTTGTTTATGACCTCAAAGTTAGATTATTGTAATGCTTTATTATGTGGTTGTTCTGCACGCTTAATAAACAAACTACAGATGGTTCAAAATGCAGCAGCTAGAGTTATTACTAGCACCAGGAAGTATGACCACATTAGCCCGGTTCTGTCAACACTGCACTGGCTCCCTAATAAACATCGTATAGACTTTAAAATCTTGTTAATTACTTATAAAGCCCTGAGTGGTTTAGCTCCTCAGTACTTGAGCGAGCTCTTATCGCAGTATAGTCCTCCACGTCCACTGCGTTCTCAAAACTCTGGCCATTTGATAATACATCAACAATATCAAAAATTACATCGTAAGAAGATTGACATCTACGCTAATATTAGTCTGTTTCTTTCTTGTTCCGAGGTCACCGTAGCCACCCGATCCAGTCCGTATCCAGATCAGATGATCACTGCAGTCACCCGATCCAGTCCGTATCCAGATCAGATGATCACTGCAGTCACCAGATCCAGTCCGTATCCAGATCAGATGATCACTGCAGTCACCAGATCCAGTCCGTATCCAGATCAGATGATCACTGCAGTCACCAGATCCAGTCAGCTTATCCAGATCAGATGATCACCGATGAGCCCCAGAGACAGATCCAGTCCGTCATCCAGATCAGATGATCACTGCAGTCACCAGATCCAGTCCGTATCCAGATCAGATGATCACTGCAGTCACCCGATCAGTCCAGACCACATAGATATCATGCAGCAGACCAGATCCAGTCCGTATCCAGATCAGATGATCACTGCAGTCACCAGATCCAGTCCGTATCCAGATCTGCAGTCACCAGCTAATCCACCGTATCAGTAGCTGCAGTCACCAGATGTCAGATGGGTTGGACAGCAAGTTTAGAAACGCTTCTCATTACAAGTCATTAAGGGAAGATGTTTCGCGTGTGCTGTTTTTCAAATGCACGTTATAAACGGGAGGAGCGCGTAGACTCACGGACACACAGCCAGTTTGGAGAGAAATAAAACGCACAGAAATGATTTAAACGCAAAGCTGATTTGAGTACTGCGTGTGGACAGAGACGTAACCAGGGTTCTTGCGTAGTTCAGAGTGACAAATCGTACCAGCGTACTTTGAGGTCAAAATGCGTATCCGCTACGCAAAATGCGTACAGGTTGGCAGGTCTGCAATATGTATAGCCTATTAAAAATGATATATATAATGCTGTAAATGATAAATAAAGGAAACTAAAGGAAGTTATCATGCAAACCAGTGGTTGTGTGGAGTATTTTAGAAAAGTTTAGAGGATTTAAGTTCATCTTTAAACATTATTACTAGCTTATTTTTTACTTCATACATTAAATAAAGTAGAAATGAATAAACCCATTATGCTGGGTTAAATAAAAAAACCAATTTGCTAGTTAAAACTAACCCAACATGGGTTCTGTCCTATATTTACCCAGCCATTGGGTTAAAAACAAGCCAAATTGGGTTGTTTATAACCCAGTGTTTTTTTAGGGTGCAGGGTGTTGCTATGTGGTTGCTGGTGCGTTGCTAGGCAGTTCTAAATGGTTGCTTATTGCCTCTCTGATATTTTGGTCACGAAAATGTGAGATTTACTTTAACTTTTTACCATGCAAATTTGAAGTGTCCTTTATATCCATATAGTGCAAATGGTGAATCAAACATCAAATAATTAGTTTTTTTTTCAAATCATGTATGAACAATAATAATATTAATATTAATGCTTGAATGCTAAAGCTCAAATTTCTAAATTTACTGCACAATAACAACACCTCTGCAGCCATCAAACGACTTGTAGACAAGCACTTGAGTCACTTTTTCACCGTTAAGCATGGCCTAAAAAGACCAGTGTTCCTTTATTCAATCAATCCCCATTCTCCCTTTCTTGTGAGGATTATTAAGGATAACGAATGATCTGTCTGTGTGGGAGAGTGAACATTGGCTCTGAGATGAGAGAGAGAAGCTTACACACACCAACCTAAACGGGCACCATAACTGTGACCATATGCCAGCTGAGCTTTCATTTGGTGCCACTCCTTTCTCAGCATGGCTAGGAACTTGTGTAAATAATTTGTGCATATCTGTGTGCATTGGTTTATGCACTGCTATCTGTGTGCGAGCGTGAATATTTCTTCTACACAATCTGCTGACCAGCGCTTCCTGGTCTTGCATTCAGTCTTACATCAATAATAACATTGCTCATTAGTTTTTACATAATGTGCTCAAAATTATTGCTGATGATAATTATTCTCAGCTAAATGCATTAATAGTGTTAAGGGTATGTTAAAATCACTAACCCTAAGCATGATGCACCTATAAATATAATTTTGTCTGAAAATGTCAAGTAGAAATGATCAGGCTAACATTGACAGTGTTGTGTTTAAATTAATATTTCAGGTTTATTGTGAAGATAGGACATTAAATCCACTAAGATTAAACCTGTGTGAAAGAGAGAGACAAGCAGAGGATGTTATTAACAAGCATTGAGGTGTACAGGAATACAAGTACGCGAGGTGTTTATGTGTGTACCTATCTGTGTCTCGTCCACTGTACCCGCTTTCTCTGTGTTCCTGTATGCCTGATCTCTGCTGCACCACTGACGATTTGTCACAAAACCTGCAACAAATATAAGGACGAAACCTCATTCTAACCAATCAGGATACACTCATCCACCCCAGCAACCAATCAGAACACACTGAAACCAATGTAATGCAGTAGATGCCCATGTCTACAAGGCACAGACAGTCAGTTCAAATAAATGAGCAATCCGTTTTGCCAGTCAAACACTAGGAACAGACACAGAGATAGACAGACATGACTCACTTGCTTTGGTAGTGTGTGAGGAAGTGTTGCGGGTCGGCTGGTGTATGTGAGAGGCTTGTGATGTTGGGGGCGTTCAGGACGAATCCCGATGAGCCCTGTAGAATACAGAACAGCCAGTACACAACACTATTCCAGAAATACCTCTTAAAGCAGCAGTGGCAGTCCCCAAATATATCAGATTTACAATCATCTTTTTAGTGGATGACTGCTCAAAGTGTTGTTGAGGTGAACCGTGTCATCTTTGAGTGCTTTTGTGACATTAAATCAGAGCTGGCACAGAACAGGCTGTCTTCAAAATAGCTTTTCTAGGAAGAAGAGCACATTTTGCTCTTTTTTTTTACTCGTAGGAGAAATTAATTTACAGATTTAGTTCACACTCTTGTCATTACAAACCTACACTGTTAGAATAAAAAGTACAAAAGCTGTCACTGGGACAGAACTCTTTCAAAGGGTACTGATATGTAACATATGTAAGGGATAATGCAACCTAACATTTTTCCATAATTTACTCACCCTTGTGTTGTTCCAAACCTGTATGAATTTCTTTATTCTGTAGAACACGAAAGAAGATATTTTGAAGAATGTTGGTAACCGTACAGTTGCTATTGATTTCCATTGTATTTTCTCCCATACCATGGAAGTCAATGGGGACCAGCAACTGTTTGGTTATTAACATTATTCAAAGTATCTTTTTTTAGCTAAAGAAAGAAACTAAAAAAGGTTTGGAACAGCTTGAGGGTGAATAAATGATGACAGAATTTAACATACGGAATTATATTATTTTCAATATATTTCAAAATAAATATACAACAAATATATTTGCTAAAATACGTTTCAAAATGTATTTATACAAATATAATTTTTTTTTTTTGGTAAAATACGTTTCAAAATTGATGTAAATATATTTTCTACCAATATATTTTGGGACATTTTTTGTATATTTTTGAAAATAAAAATGTTATATATGTATAGATATATATTTAGAAAAAACATATTTTGACCTCTATATATTTCAGTCAAAGAAAATGCATTCACATTATATTTGAACAGTCATAGCCAAACAAAAAAGGGCAGTTTTCACCATTACACAAATCTAGAGGCCAAAGCATATTGGTTTTATTTACCATTGGCCCAATGGACCATCGAGCTGCAGCCGTTCTAGTCTTCTGTCCGCTGTCTTCACTAACGGCACACTGCAGAGAGGTCTGTGGGCAGAACATCCAATAAACCCTGATCCTTGACCAGAGAACTTGTTGTAGTCTTTATTGAAGAGTTTATCTAGAGAGAGACACTCACTGAACTGGTCAGAGGCCTCTGGGTTTCTCGTGTAAATCCAGTTTCTCGAAGTGCTCGGGAGGCAAGTTTTGGTAATGCTTCACTGCCCTAATACACACACACACACACACACACACACACACACACACACACACACAGTAAAGAAGCTACAGACCTCATCCAGCTGACGCACATCTTAAAAATGGTTGAGATGTTGATGGACAGAGTAATAGCAGAGAATGAGAGAAACAGAGAGACCACCTGTAGGAAACATCCGGGAAGGAAGTCAGTCCTCATCACACTTCCCTGTGTCCTGCGAGCGTCATCCTGACAACCATCATTACCCAATCAGAGCAGAGAGTTAGCATAACATCGGAAAAAGGATTTCAATATGTTATTCTCATCATGAATACAGCATGGAACATTGCAGTTAAAAACATCTTGACAATGACTTTGCTACACACACACACACACACACACACACACACACACACACACACACACACACACACACACACACACACACCATGTTAATATTTTGAGGGAGGAAGGTGTTCGGCTGTAGATTGGCTTCCTTAGTGTATCCACTATCTTCTATGGGTCCAACTAAAACACAAACGCACTGATCTGAAACACCTGGAATGCAACATCAATCCATAAAGAACCATTATTTTTAAACCCCAACACTTACCCAAAACTCTGAGGCGGTGAGGAATGTAAGTGCCTTTATATTCAGGCTGACAGGACGTTTCTTTCTAAGAGACAGAGAGAGAGAAAGTAAAAGCACAATGAGGCCAGGGTGAAGTGACATGGCACAATGCCCATGAAACCTGCTGAGTTTCTATGTGTGTGTCTTTGGCTCTCACAGGTCTTGGCTGAGCTTGCAACTGCAAATATCCGCTCTCTCTGTGTCTGGACCCCGAACGGGCCAAAGGCTCCGTCCCATCGGGCAGAACCAGACGCTGGTAATGACGCTTCGTTTGAGACTCAAAACTGTCCAACAGTGAGAGACTAAGAGAAAAGGAAAAGTATATGATTTAGTGAGGTGCAAAAAGGCTTTGGAGTGTACAGTATGTGTGATTTCGAACACACACACAATCTGGGTCTTACCCAAACTGTGGATTATCATAGCGGTCCAGGCTGGAGCTGTAGTACAGAACAGGACGGTGGTTGGCAGAGTAACCCGTCCCAAAATGATGACCTAGACATGACTGGAATAACTCCTTACCTGGATAAAAGAGGACACAACTCATGACAGATTCAACATCCTACGATATATTCCACAACACAAATACATCTTTACAGGATATCTACAGCTGAAATAAGGATGCACCAATATAGACATTTTGGCTAATAATTATTTATGATGACTGATATGATAAATCTATATATATACGGTCCTGTAGATTTGCATTATATAATATTAAGAAGATCAGGCCCTTTCTCTCGGAACATGCAACACAACTCCTTGTTCAGGCTCTTGTTCTGTCCAGACTTGACTATTGCGAATGCTCTCTTGGCAGGTCTTCCAGCCAGTTCCATCAAACCTGTCCAATTAATCCAAAACGCTGCTGCAAGATTAATCTTTAATGAGCCGAAAAGTACGCACGTCACACCTCTGTTCATCAATTTGCACTGGCTACCAATAGCTGCTCGCATTAAATTCAAGGCATTAATGTTTGCCTACAGAACCACCTCTTTACCTAAATTCATTACTTCAGACTTATGTGCCCTCTAGAAGCTTGCGTTCTGCAAGTGAACGACGCATTACTGTACCATCCCAAAGAGCCACAAAATCACTTTCACAGACTTTTTCATTAACTGTTCCCATCTGGTGGAATGACCTCGAACTCAATCCAGCAGCTGAATCCTTACCCATCTTCAAGAAACGGCTAAAAACACATCTCTTCATCTTTATTTGACCCTCTAACTCTAGCACTCTCTATTCTAATTCTATTTTATCTAATCTGTCTTCTTTTTATTTAAAAAACACACACATTTGACCCTCTATCAATTGCATATTTATTCTCTAACTGCTTTTCTTGTAAAACTAACACAAGTTTTTTTTTTTCTATATTCTATATACTCGTTTTCTTAATAAAATAAACAACCTACGTGTACTGCGTTCGGCTAACCAGGACTTGTAATAGCACTTGCATGTTGTTGCTCTTTTGTTGGTTTTGATTGCTTCTATAATGTCCTCATTTGTAAGTCGCTTTGGATAAAAGTGTCTGCTAAATGACTAAATAAATTAATAATAATAATAAAACAAAACATATATATATTGAATAAATATGCACTTATAGGAACAGGCCACTCAAAATGCTGTATGCTGTTATTTTTTTCTGTAGAATACAAAAGTAGACGTTTTGAAGAATCTTACAGTGCTCTTTTCCATACAGTAGTGTATAGTGACCACAGGTTGTGGAGAACAAATACATTATACATAATACAACTTTTGGCTTTTTAAATAATAAAGTACCAAATATTCATCATTAAAGTAATCCATATGACATAAATATGCTATATATACTGAAATCGTAATTCATTTGGGCCAGATTAGATGTTTACAACTCCAATTCTTCTAAAAGAGGTTGCACAGGGATTCTTTACTAATTCTCTTTCTGGATTCTATATTAATCACTTACAAGTCTGAAACAAGAGAAAAGTATGGAAAATAATAATGAAAATATATTCTTGCACTGATCTAGAGTTTTGAATGTTTCCAGTAAAATAAGCAATCAAAACATTAAAATGTGTGGTAGAAAAGATGGATGGCTGTTTATGTTTCAAACTGTGGCATAGAAAAATGCTGTTGTTTTAAATGAGAAAATTATGACCTGATATTGTCTGGCTTCAGTATCAGTCTGATCATGACAATGTCCATAATCATAAATAAAAAACCCAAAGTATAGTTTAATGAATCTAAGCATACTCACTGTAAGACTGTCTGTAGGAGGTGCAGTATTGGTCGAGACCGATGTTAGTCGGACGCCCTCCTGATCTGCCCATTCCAGCCAAAGATTTGACTGCACCCAAGGGTCCAACCATCTGTGACTGTAACTAACCTAACAAAATACAGAACCGTAACAACTGTACACACACACACACACAGACACAGACACAGACACACACACACACACACACACACACACACACACACACACACACACACAGACACAGACACACAGAGAGACACACACACACACACACACACACACAGACACACACACACACACACACACACACACACACACACACACACACACACAGACAGACACACACACACACACAGACACACACACACACACACACACACACACACACACACACAGAGACACACACACACACACACACACACACACAGACACAGACACACACACACACACACACAGACACACACACACACACAGACACACACACACACACAGACACACACACACACACACACACACACACACACACACACACACACACACACACACACACACACACACACACACACACACACGCGTGATGACAAATGTATGGTTGATGTGATGTTTTATTTCAAGTACCATACACAATGGAAGAATTACAGTTTGATATAAACAAACATTTTCCAATACAGTCTCTGACTAGGGTCACATTAACACTTACCCACGTTACTGCTGATAAAACATTCATAATGTCAGTCTAAAGATTTACTCGCCATTTATTTACTTGTTTATCTTAATAGCGTCATTCAAAAGTGCACTTGATCGGTCTTTGAACCATGAAACAACAAAATATTTAGACTGATATTATTGCTATTTTTGTATGATTTAAATAACTTCATAACATTGAATACGTTTTTAGTAATAAAAGGTTCGTCCGTTACCTGTCGCCCCTCCGCGCAGTAAAACACATACCTGTGCGCGCCGTGAGGTGCTCTTTTATCCTCGCGCTGGTTACCAGGTAACCGTTACCAAGACAACAATAGGCGCGTTCGACTTTAAGCGGCCCTGCGCAGAATGATCCAGTGTATGACATCAAAGTATCGCGAGAGCGATAAGAGAGCAGGTGGTTCCTATGCTTTCGAATGGCTCTCGCGGTACTTGATGTCATACACTGATCATTCTGCGCAGCGCCGCTTAAAGTCGAACGCGCCTAAAGGCAGCACGAGCTTGTCACGTGACATGCGTGTGACACGACGCGGGAAGGTGAGTTAACGGCTTTACAGTACATCACATCACACTACTGTTCAACAAGAAGTTTAAATAATATTCACATACAAACTTTATCTGGTGGAGATTAAAATTAAGAGACATTACAAAGTAGAAAGGGAGAATTTATCATGGCCTAGAAGACGAAATGATGACTACACTACAGTAACCACAGACTACACTATTATACCAACCCTTACGAAAATTAACCAGTGTTTTACTACAAATAAAACACAGAAGCGTGGTTATTACACCATGGTAACCTCAAATTATCCATGGTTTTGCTACACTAAGCATAGTTTAATCATGGCATTTGTAGTAAAACTTTGCTTATACAAATGGTAACAAACAATATTAACAATGGTTACTAGAGTAAACAATAGTCACTGCACTTTTAATATAACAAAACAATGGTTAATTTTTCTTAAGGTAGGCCTAAGTTATTACTAGATAGATACAATCTTAGCTAAAAACAACCTGACATGACGACTGAATACTGACATGACAAACAGCCCTTAAGAATAATGAACCATGGTTTTACAATAGTACAATTTTAGTAACCTTTTTTTGGCATACTGATTAACGTTTGTATAACCACAGTTTTACTACAAAATACCATGGTTAGTGTAGAAAAAAACATGGCTAATTTGTGGTTACCATGGTTGAACTATAGTAACAATGGTACCTGTATTTATCTGTACTAAAACCATGGTTAATTTTGTGAAGGGATACTTGCTCAGTGATCATGACCATGTTAATATACCAAGTTATTTCAAAATGTATTGATATACATTTAATTGGTTAAATTAGCCTACATTTAAATTGCTAAAAACAAATACATTTTAAATTGCATATGAGAAAGAAGTTGTGGACAGGACCCTAGTTCACAAAACAATATTAATTCATTTTCTGCACTCAACATATCTCATAACTGCTTGAATCTTCTTGAGAGTTTACCTGAGATGCTGCACGTCATCAGATATTATCCAGCGTCACTTTGACGTCACTTTAACAGACGTGGAGACTTAAATAGTTCAGTCACACAGCTCTTGGGGAATGTGGATGTATGTGTCCACGTGGTGGCGCTGTTGTGCTATTCAAATGAAGTACTGGACGGGTGTCTGCAGCCTTGTCACTTCACGCCCTTTGTTTCACATCATCATCATCATTATTTTGTTCAATGTTCCATGATGCACATACACTATATTGCCAAAAGTATTGGGTCACCCCCTTCTAATGAAAGGTTTGACTACTTTAGTATTTCCATGGGTGCAAATCTTAATGTTTAAGCATATAATGATATTCTAGGGAATTGTGCGCTTCTAATTTTGGACAGGAGCCTTTTCTACTGTAACATGACAGTGTCTCTGTGTATAAGACAAGAATCAAAGAGAAATGATGATTCAGTCAGTGTGGAAGAACTTGACTGGTCTGCAGAAAGCAGCTGAACACCTCTGGTGTGACTTTAAATGAGCCACAAACTCATCACCAAACACCAATGACTTGTACATATGGATACAGTCATTTCATACACTTCAAAACTGTTGCAACAGAGGTGGAAATACATTTTTTTAAGTACATGAATAATGTTTCCATCTTTGTTGCTGCAGTTTGGAAGTGCCTTTTTCTCTTCTAAAGAAGGGGGTGCCAGTACTTTTGTCCATATAATGAATGTACAAGTCATTGGTGTTTGGTGATGAGTTTGTGGCTCATTTAAAGTCACACAGAGGTGTTCAGCTGCTTTCTGCAGACCAGTCAAGTTCTTCCACACTGACTGAATCATCATTTCTCTTTGATTCTTGTCTTATACACAGAGACACTGTCATGTTAGAATAGAAAAGGGTTCTGTCCAAACTGTTGCTATAAAATTAGAAGCACACAATTCCCTAGAATATCATTATATGATTAAACATTAAGATTTGTACTCATGGAAATTACTAAAGTAGTCAAACCTTTCATTAGAAGGGGTGGACCCAATACTTTTGGCAATATAGTGTATGTCTTTATGAAATATTTACAGTGTTGAGAGTGCGCTTATATATTATTATCAGATCCCAGACGTAGTTAACAATTCTATACAGTCTGTGTGGCCTTGTCCGTGTCACAACTGAATTCATTTGCATAATCACCATGGCCTCCCCCGTGAGTACAGCAATAAATAACACATCACGCATTAACATTACTCTTCGCTCTGGAAAGATAAAGTCAAATCCATCATTGCAGCGGCTATCAGCATGTCTCCGCTGTCTACCTGTCTTCCACATTAATTCTGTCTCACCTTCACTGACAGGGCATCGTCGCTCCTGTCTACCAGAGAGCGAATGCGAAATATTGCTTCTGCAGGGTGGCCTGTCGCTCTCATAGGAGCCGGGCCGAGGCCGTTTATTGAGCAGTGCGTGTAGGCATGACTGCCCTTGCGAATAACGCCACTGTTTGGTTTGCTCATGTGTCTGTGACCAAAAAACTCTCTTCCTTTTCTGCAGTCATCTCTTCAAATGGATTAATCTTTGTGGCATGCAACAGGAGATGTGGAACGGTGGTGGTGTGAAGCGGCACTGGTTTCACGATTCAATTCGATTATCATGTCAACGATTCAATTCAAATTAATTTTGTGCATTTTTTTTATTATATAAGCAAGCTACTTTTTACAAATAATTATGTTAATTAATTAATGAATCAACATATTAATTAATATATAATTAATACATTTATTGTTAAGAATTCAAAGTAAATATAGCTTCAAAACATACAAGCAAATATAAAGTAATACAGGGGGAAAAGACGATTACAAGTGATGAAGAAAAAACACTTTCAGTAGCCTATCTGGGGCTTTAAGTATCGAAAGTTTACAGATTCCTCAGCATTATTGCCATTTTATTATTACTGATGAGATCATAGACGCTGGCAGCTTTAATAGACTGCATTCACACCAATGCACAGATCTATTACCACATATCAGATGTTTTGTCCTATTCTGAAAACTGAGTGTTTACATCAATTTCATATCATAATAGTAAAGCAGTGCATTTAACCGCGGCCGCGATTGATAAAGAAACACAAAGAACACGTGGAAGTCTGTCAGTAGTATGTGAATTTAGTGCATTTAATACGTATTGCATTCGGATAAAAATTAAAATAGACAAAAATAACAGCGGGTTGGAAGCGCAAGCAATGCGCACGTGTCTCATTAAACCTGCCGCGATTGTCTCAAGCGCACACGTGCCATTTGCGGGAAAAAGCCAAGCTCAGATTTGAAAATAGAGAGTGCATTTGTAATACTTGCGTGACAAGTGCGCGTGCGAATGACGTCATAGGCTCTAATCGATTATGGTCCATTACTGCATCGATGCAGAATCGTTCAAGTTCGTATCGCGATGCATCGATGCAACGATTCATTTTGACACCCCTACTACATTGGGGACTGGCGCTGGGTTTTATCAGTGCAGGTAAGGTAGGTTCGGGTAAGTTATAGAGCTTTTTTACAATGCCTAGATAAGTACTCACCAGACGGAGGTGCACCTTGGATCTAATCTACACCTTTAAACTCCCAGACATTTATTGGTTGATGGACAAACTTGTGCACCCTTAGGGACCAGCCTAACCACCTCAAAAATAGCTTTGAAAAACATTTATCACTGTTTGTCAGGGTTAAACGAAGCTTTCCCTGCAAGGTGAGAGTTGGGTGCTTAAATTTTCATGACACCATGGAAAAAAAAATCAAAACTATAACCACTAGTTCTTTAATATGACATGATATCAAAGTAAAACATGATATTCAACATTGGCATTCCATTCCTGAGTTGCAAGTTTGCCGAAATTTACCTAAATAACTGTTTGGCGATTGGTTAACATTAACTAGTGGGCCATGTGGCCTAACTGACATCAACCGAAAATGAAAATCTTTTATTAAAGATTACAATGTGCACAGCAAGACCAGTATTAGGAAAGCAAAAGGGGTACATTTTGATTTCATGTTGAATTCAAACTTGCCGAATTATTATTCATGAATACTTTACAATATTAATATGATCTATTATTAATTTAGAGACTATATAAATGTACTTTTAAGAATGTATTTATTTTAAGAATGCAAAAGATTAAACCTAAAACAATGCTTTTCCCTTATACGTTCACATGACTTTTAACCTAAAAATGCTCCCGGACATGTTATTTGTCAACTGCCCAGCTGTATTTACTGAAAAGGCCAGTGGTTTGAATTTGAAGCCTCATGCTAATTTGGCCGTCAGTCAGTTAAAACTGATTAAGTGTTGACTACAGACAGAATGTCTCACTCAGTCCTGGACAGGAACATTGTGTTCAAATCACTGACCCAGAAGCCATTTACCTTTAACTTGGCGTAGCTGATCTCTTCAGTAAAGACTGGCACGGGTGGTTGACATCTGACACAAAATGACCACGGCAACAATCTATCTTTGACATTTTCAACTAAGAAGAAAAATGAGTTGGGATATAAAACAGCGCCTAGTGTGCCGCAAGATTATTTTACCTCCTCGGGCCCAATACAATCGCTCCATTCCAAAACCTAACTGAGCTGCCTAAGGAGTCAGTCAGCGTTTTAATGCGTCATAGGTGCGTAAAGTGGCTAATTTTAGCCAAAAGTAGGATTGCATGTATACTTCACAGAGAAGACAATCTCAGGATGAACTCCAATTCAATTACATTGCAATACCGAAAGGAACTGTTCAAAATAACAGTTCAGCATACTTTTATCCAATATTCAAGTTCAGATGGATTTCCAAGTATTTTAATCTTTGCGCCATTATCTTAGCAACAACTACTGCAATTAATTACATCAAATCTCTTATGTGGAGTTGCTGCCAAAGAAGAACATTTTAATCGAACACTTCAGTGCTGGTAAGGAAGCTGCCTATGCAGTAGGGATGGGAAGGTTCCCCGATTCGCTCGGTGTGTCTGCAAATATTAGTTAATGCGTTGCATCGGTTTAAAAAGTGTGCATCGGATACAAATTGGCATTTGTATCGCGATGCATCATTTATAACATATTTGCATCGGTAAAAAACGATTTATTTATATATAATTACTAGTGGATGTGCTACACTTTTATCGTTTAGAAACTGCTAAAGGTATGAAAAATATTTCTTTTGAGTCCTCACGATAATTTGCTGCCATCAATTATTTCTTTCATCTTAAAAAAATGGTGTAAAAGTAGTTATTTTATGCTCAAGGGTCAGCTCAGGAGGAATATACAGGCATTCTTCTGTGCTGATTAAAGGGTGAAATCTTTGGAATGGGTTTTAACATAGAAAAAAACATTAAATGGACCTTGGAGTCAAAACCAGCATAGTCGAACTCAGCCAAAAAGGCCTGAGGGATGTAAAGACTGATCCCAATTCGCTAGCTGCTTCATACGTATCTTCAATGTATCGTAACGTTGGCTATGCATCAAGATGCGTATCGCATCGGCCTCAGTTATGGAGATGCACATCCCTATGTAGGCAGCTCACTAGGATTTGGATTACTGCGTACAAATGTCATCATTATTTCCCAGCCGCAACCACAGATGGTGACTAAAGGTTTGGTTTTGTGATTACAGCTCACAGTCGACTCTAAACTTTTACCCAGAAGCTACATCTCTAATGGAACCGTTCCATCTTTCACTGACACCACTCCACTCACAGCTGGCAGTCTAGAAAAGAGATGCCCTTTCCAACACCACGTCTCTGTTTGCATCCCTTCGGCGATACCAAATGATGTCAAACGTAGCCCCTCTTGAAGGAAAAGTGATCTGCATTTTTACAAAGCAATGCCTGAGCGTGCACCTGTAGAATTACAAAGAAAGATGAAGAATTGGGATCATTCTTTACATGCCTCAGGCTTTTTTGGCTGAGTTCGACTATGCTGGTTTTGACTCCAAGGTCCATTTAATGTTTTTTTCTATGTTAAAACCCATTCCAAAGATTTCACCCTTTAATCAGCACAGAAGAATGCCTGTATATTCCTCCTGAGCTGACCCTTGAGCATAAAATAACTACTTTCACACCATTTTTTAAAGATGAAAGAAATAATTGATGGCAGCAAATTATTGTGAGGGCTCAAAAGGAATATTTTTCATACCTTTAGCAGTAAATGTGTGCTCTGATCTCTTAATTTCGAGTGCATTTTTGTACTCTGTCGGTGTGCTTCAGTAATCTCTTGTTAATATGCAGCTCTGTCATGGTAGATCATTTATACTTGGTGTGTTTTTTGTTCTCGGGGTGCTTCAGAAACAGTTCCTCCTGCTCTATAGCGTCTCTCTTTCTCACATATGCTTGTACCTGCATCAGACATTATTAACACATTTTCAGTAGTTGACATGAAATATCCAGCAGTGACCTGCCGGGTGACATGCTATACTAATTATTAGTACATTCTGTATACAGTTTTAAAATGTCATATTAAATTATATAATATTTATACATCACGGCAAGACTATTTACCATCCATCCAAACTTGAAAATGGTATAATTTGCTCACCCACTCAAGTTTCAACCCCTTAATGACCTCCTTTGTTCTATAAATCACAAAAGGACGTATCTGGATAAATGTCGTTATCATCAATAAAATCAAAGCATAGTGACTATGACCTGATAAATGGTTATAGTTCACCCAAAATGTACAATTCTGTCATTAAATACTCATGTCGTTCCAAACCCGTAAGACCTTTTTTCATCTTCGGAAAACAAATTCAGATATTTTTGATCAAATCTGAGGGCTCTCTGATCCTCCATATACAGCAATGCAACTGCAATGTTCCCAGGGCCAGAAACCTAGCAAGGACATTGGTGCAATAGTCCACACTATTTGCACTTTTTGTGCGCAAAGAAAACGCATGCTGAACATAAAGAACACTGATTACGTTGATTAGGTTCTGGGGTACTCTCCAAAGTGGAGTTAGATGGTAACTCGGGGAGAAGGATTGTTGAATAAATTAGGTTATTATTGTTTTCTTTGCACTCAAAAAGTATTCTCATAGCTTCGTAAAATTACGGTTGAACCACTGATGTCACATGGACTATTGTACCGATGTCCTTGCTAGGTTTCTGGACCTGGGAACATTGCAGTTGCATTACTGTATATGGAGGATCAGAGAGCCCTCAGATTTGATCCAAAATATCTTAATTTGTGTTCTGAAGATGAACGAAAGTCTTACGGGTTAGGAACGACATGAGTATTTAATGACAGAATTTTACATTTTAGGGTGAACTATCCCTTTAAGCTCCAAAACAGCAAAAGTGCAGCATGAAAATACCATAAAAGCAGCTATTTCCGAGTCTCAATATGTCATTCAATGGCTTTCGTTCATGAATAGACTCTGAATAGCACACTCATATTCATACTTATGGTTTGGTGCTTGATCATGTGAGAATAAATGGCGTAAATGACATAAAAATTAGCATGACACGTCATCGTGCTGAACTGTTAGTTTAAGAAAACATGGCAATTAAAATGACTATATACAGCATTAAATTATATATAAAAATGATGTCCTTGTTTGACAGATTCATTTCTCTTCATCTCTCAAGTGTAGATATTTTAGCACCTCTTTCTCTCTCGAATGCTTTACATTTTCACACTCATTTCCCATTCTTCTTTTATTTTCTCACCCTGTCTCGCCCTTTTCTTTCTCTGTCAGATCTCTCTCTCTCCATCTGTCCTGGGTGCTGCTGGTACTTTCAGTGTCTTTCCAGGAAATATCATCTCAGAGAAAGAGAAAGAATGCTTGTGTCCTTCCTGGCATTTAGACAGATGGAGAGAGGAAGCAAGACAGAGAGAAACACAGAGAGGTTTGGCTGTGGCATTCAAAAAGATGCCTACGTTCAGAAGCCACAGAGCAAAACATAAAAAAAGGACAAGGATGCTTATAGAGCTACGTTCAGACATGTACAGCTGATAAAACGGAATAATAGCCCTGATTATTACACCACTCTCTAGAATACTGGACTCTGATTGGTCAATCATAGCATTCTGCAACCAAAAAATTTGTATAATAACGCTAAACGGTATATTTAACTGCTTTAGACATGAAAGACATCGCCATATCATTTATTTTGCATTTAACATTTTCTAGCCTATGTATTCATATGATAAGCAGTTGGGTATAAATAATGATATAATATAAAGTCAGCCAGTCATTATTGTTAAATAAACATCTTTGGAGCACAGTGTTATCATTAGCCAAAATTAAAACAATTAATACTTGTTTTTGTTCATTAAAATGTAGCTCAAATAAAAAAAAATGTATAATAAAAAATTACAAAAGCACATAACAAAGATGCTAAAACGTATATTTGTTATAAATATCAAACATGGTGACCTCCATAACATAAAATTGTTGTATTCTAACAAGCAAAGTCATGTTTGTTAGCAAAGCTCTTAATGCAATTTTTAACAATCAAAAAATATAATAATTACAAATGTTATTCTCTTTAATACAAAAATATATCTTTCAGTATATAATTAAAATATAATGAGATATCTATATATTATATTATAATGAGAATCACCATTGAGAATGATGAAATTGAATAATTACAAATGTAAAATGGACAGATTACAGTAATGATAAGTGTGAGAATGTCACTGATTCATAACCAAACTGTACGGACCATATTTAGCATTCCAAACGAACCGGTTTTGTGAACGCAGCCAGAGAGGGAAGTGTAGAGACAGACGGAATGAGAGAGAGGTGTGGGATGAAGGTGTGGATGGAGTGTGTCTAATATTAGTCCACCGTGATGTCATACAGGCGCTCCAGCCGTGTCGGGTGGGTTTGGAAGTGAGTCGAGAGCTCAGCGTCTAGTCTGCAGGAGCCTGGAACACTGTGTTTGTGCTGATTCTTTATTCACTCCAGGATGTACTTTAGCCTCCCTTTCTATTTTTAAACCCTTCTCCGACTCTCCTGTCCCGCTTCTTTCTTCTGCAGCCTGCTCTTCCTCTGCACTTTTCCCCACACAGACTGTCATTCAGTTGTTTTGACAGGCCTCAGCTTGATTATTACACAACCAGCTGTTCAGCTGTGCATCGCCAGAATCAAGAACTGGTTCTTATTCGAAAGACCAGAACCGAATGGTTTTCATGACATTTGTGACCCTGGAGCACAAAAGCAGTCTTAAGTCGCTGGGGTATATTTGTAGCAATAGCCAAAAATACATTGTATGGGTCAAAATGATTGATTTTTCTTTTATGCCAAAAATCATTAGGACATTAAGTAAAGATCATGTTCCATGAAGATATTTTGTAAATTTCATACTGTAAATATATAAAAACTTCATTTTTGATTACTAACATGCATAGTTAAGAACTTCATTTGGACAACTTTAAAGGCAATTTTCTCAATATTTAGATTTTTTTTGCACCCTCAGATTCCAGATATTCAAATAGTTGTATCTCGGCCAAATATGATCCTATCCAAACAAACCATACATCGATGGATAGCTTATTTATTCAGCTTTTATATGATGTATGCTGTATGCCTTCCGATGCTCCAATCATGCTGATGGAATTCAACTGAGATAGTTTGACTTGCAAATACTCCAGATAACAATGAGTTATGATTGCATGAACACAGTATTGGCATCATTAGCATTAGCCGTGTCACTTTCTGTTGGCTAATTGAGCTTGTTCTTGGGATTAAAGTCTGTGGAAACAAGTGTTCCCCAACCTTGTTATTGGAGGCTCACCAGCAGCACCCATTTTCAAACTTCTTCTAATCAAAAACACCTGGGGGGTGTTCCAGAAAGCAGGGTTAACTTACCATCTGCTAAACCCTGAACTCTCAGTTGATCAACCCAAACCTTGCTTACTCGAGGTATGTTGGTTCCAGAAACGAGACCAGGAGTAAGTTAATTCAACCCAGAGTATGTTCCTGGTTAACACGCAAGACATTCTCAATAGAGCGATGAATCGACGAGTCACTATGGAAACGGACGCTAACAAAAAGTGCGCCATACTGCTTATTTCTTCTTCTTCTGTTCAAAGGCCATTTGCACACTTAGTGGATATCGCCAGGGCCGGCACCAAGGGGGGGCATTCGCGGGCCGTGCCCCCCCAAACGAGTTATTGTGCCCCCCACTTTCCATCCTCTCTCCTCCTTGCTGAACGTGATCGATTTCGAAAGCGAAAGTGAAACCGATAAAACAGCACACATAAGAAAGCAAATGCATGCTTTAGCGAGCGTCAGCAACTGCTCGCGATCACAGATTGCACGCTTCCCACCGAACCCCCCCCCCCACACACACAAAACAAATGTGATTGCAGATTTAAATGCCCCCCTGATGGAGGTGCCCTGGCGCCGGCTCTGCATATCAGATATGTATTTTATTATAGAAATACATTATATAAAATTACATAACCCTGAAACAGAACCTACTCCGGAGCAGGTTATCTTCAGAGAGCAAGTTGCTATGGTTAATTACACACCCTGAAAGTTACCTCTGTTTTTGGAACTGAAAGTTGAGGTAATCCGCTTACTTACCCTTAAACATACCCGGGTATGTCACATAAGCTGATTTCTGGAACACCCCCGATTCAGCTCGTTAGTAGAGACTCCAAGGCCTTGTCCACACTACTAAGTTTTTGTTTGAAAACAAAGATTTTTCTCTCTGTTTTGGCTTTCTGTCCATACTGAAACAGTGTTTTTATCAAGCTAAAAGGAACTTTTTGAAAATAATCTCCAAAGTGGATAAATTTGAGAATACCGTTTTCGCGTTGTAGTGTGGAGTGTGAAAACAGAGGCTTTTGATAAACAATGCAGTATGTTGAAAACAATGGCGCAGGTTTAGTCACATGATGCATATTTTAACGATACATATAATGTTTATATCTGTAATGTACATGTTATGTGCTATTCACTTTCACACTGTTGCTACAGTTTTGTTACTTTGTTCACTCTTCATATCACAGTCCTGCAAAGACGACAGAAAAGTTTACTCAGCGGTTGCTATTTTGTGGCAAAACATGAGGGCAGTTGCATTTTAGATCAGTCTTATAATGGTGAGTGTGCGTCCTGGACATGTCAGTGAATGGTCAGATATCTTTGTAAATAAAATGATCCTGCAGAAGAATTCCATGAAAACTTCCATCTGTATTGTCTCAGTGAGCTGCTTGAGGCTTTATGCACACACAGTAAAGTGAATTTAATGTTTTTTGTTATTTCAGAGTGGAAGAGAAACTTTTGATGCTTGAAAACAGTAGTGTGGACGGAGAGCGTTTTAAAATGAAAACGCATGTGAAAAATGTATCTGGAATCTGGATTAATGCAGACGAAGCCCAAGACCAGAAAGGAATAGGTCAGATATGAAAAACATCTCAAATGTGGCAAATCCAAATCCGTATGGGATTAGTAGAGATTAGGAATACCTCAAGTTGCTAAATTCAATGAATGGCTAAAATGTTATATTTGTCTGAGAATGGTTTACAATTTATTTTGCTTATGCTATCACTGTTCTTCTAAAAATGATCATATCTGACAACATGCTTTCAAGAGCAGTACGGTAAGTGCAATGACAGTTGTGCTTCCATACATTGTCTATTAATTTCACCATACTAAGATCATTAAGGGAGCCATTAAAGGGGTAGTTCAACCCAAATGAACACTGCCATCATTTACTCACCCACATGTAATTCCAAACCAGACTTTCTTTCCGCCATGTAACCGAGAAAGTCAATTTCTGAAGAATGTCCAGAGGCTCCTTTCACTTCTGAAGAATCGTTAAGTGGAATCAGAACCAGAATTGATCATTTCCTTAGGATTCCTATTCTTAGTAAAACTATAATTACAGAAATATACGACCTACACTCAGAGTGCAATCAAACTGTGGCAATATGCCATACCAAAATTAATAACACACTCAAGTCTCAATATTACTTGAGCATGACAAATGATTTCAAATGCATTACCTTGTGTGGTGATAAATTCAGCCGTATTGACTTGCAAATGATTCATTGTTGTTTCTATTTATAGACAATTACATAATTAAGATTACAAAAACCCATTATTTACCACCAAGCTATGAATGAATAGTTAAATATGAAAACCTGTCACAGTTTTATTATTGACAGAAAGCTTGAAACTGTGATAAACAAAGTCCATTTAAGGCAAGTCAAGTCACTCGGCAGCCATCTTTGAAACGCCTCTCGGGCTTGCAAGTTCAGCTCTTATATCTTTGAATGGGGAAACATCAAATTCTACAAAATGTTCGCCAAGATTACGATTGAATTTCATATTTGAAATCACTAATTAAATCTGTGAACAACTGTATCATAAATGTTGTTTATTTTTCTCAAATCGCGTATAAAAAAGCTTATTACTCAGGCTAGAACAGCATACGCACTCCTAAGCGCACATCTCAGAACGCTTACTGTTTTATAGCAACCGTGACTTCTAACGGCAGCTGCGGTGACACGCTGACTTTACTGATTAGGGATTGGCTCGTTTGCTCAGAAGATGGGGGTTCGTTCGGGGCTTCGAGCGGCCTTATTGAGTGTTGCATTTTTCCCCATTCAAAATTTGAATGACACATTTTGGGTATTCTATAGTCTTTGTGATAAAGTAACAAAATGAACTTGAAAAAAGACTCAATGCCAACTCATGTAAAAATTATTTAGTCTATTTTATTATGGAACATAGTAAGAACTGTGCTCCTTAGCTCCACCCACCCTCACATGGAAGGGTTTGGGTGGGACAGGAAAACAAAAAAGAGAAATTCAACCAATAAGATCACAGTCCGCTCGGCCAAAAAAACAGGAGAGGCTCAAAATCGGGAACGCTTTACTATCACGCTGCTGGACAAACGTCAAAGACGCCTCAAGCTCAAGCCACGGCCCCCCTGAAAACAATAAACTCTCTACTGTCCACTACAGGAACACATTTTCCAAAATTCGCCAGCTCTGGGAAAAAGCACGATTGGTCTCAAACGTCCTTTATACACTGTTAAAGGGTGTAGATACAACATCAGGAGCATTTTTAGGAGTAATGATCATCGTATGATGAAAAAACCAGACTGCGTGTTGTACACCCAAGCGTTACACTTTTAAAAATAAACGTTCCAAAAGGAGAACCCTGGGGAACCATGATGCCATAGAAGAACCAGTGAACAATTTCAGTGAACAGTTCTCAAAATATTTTTTTCTTAGTGTGAGGAACATTTAAAAAAAATCTACGGACCATTTTTCACTACAAAGAACCTTTTGCGGAAAGCAGAGTTCTTTGTGGAACCGTTAACACCAATATAGAACCTTTATTTTTAAGAGTGTGCATTTTTTAAACTCTACAGTGGCTTTTTGTCCAACAGTTAATGGAATGTTTGAAGTTTATTGAACAAGTATGAGATCAACAGAAGAGCGTTAGGAAGAGCGAGGCATCTGAAACACTAGTCCAGCTTCAACACTTCATCACACAAAAGTATATAGCGTCTCATGAACAAACAAAAACTGAAGACAAGCACGTATTACAACTAAACACTGTGAAAAAACAATAGGACTAATTGCTAGTCAACTTCTGTTGTCAATACCTCAGTTCGTGAAGTATGAAAATATAGGGGAAAGGAAACTTTAAACATGTAGTCATAGAACAATGTAGAACAAAAAACTACACGATGTGGTTTAACATCTAGTCATCTTAGACAGATGAGATAAATCCTACGCTAAACTCTGACACACTAACATAGGACTTGTGATCACATGGGGAAGATGGATGCAAATCCTTGGCCAACCGATCTGCGTTCCCAAGCACTCTCCCGGGCGCCTGAACCTCGCTGTGTTCATCAACAAACAACATACGAACAACCAATAGAAAGGAAACAACACACGTAAGATGCCACTAGGTCATTTACAAAAACATTGAAAGAAACAAATGACAACAAGGAAAGAAAGCAAGGATATAAAAACATGTGGCATCTCTCTGCATTTACAGAAAGCATGTTTTACTGGCTTAGATCGCGTCTATGCTGTTAACCTCTATTGACTCTATTCTGTGAGTCGCTCACAAGCAGCTAATCTATACAGTACTTTTATTCTTCATAGATTTATAGGTTGCTTTTTTTTACACTGTACAAAGTTGGCAAAAAATACATGAATAAATACATTGAGTCAGATTGTACATATCAAGGTGTGTTGAGACTTAAAGCGTTCTTCGCTAGTGAGGTGTATCGGGGGGGGGGAATGAGAGTGAGCAAGAAGGACGTAAGCTCTCCAGACGGACAAAATAATGTTCTTAGTCTATTCAGAACAAATGCTTGTTTTATTGGAGTCTGTGAGAGTTTCATTACTAGAGTCGGTTTTTATTGGTCAGCGCTCCTCCGTCTAACGTAATCAACATGCGGTAAAACCTCATAATTAAAATGTGTGTGTTGTGTCTCAGAAGTGGCTTCAAGGCTGCGATGCGCATTAAACTCAAAGTGCTGAGCATGAGTGAAACGGATATTATTGGCTGTAGATTATTAGAATATGTTGCAACAGAATTTCTCATGCTCGTGAAAAACTCGCAAGTGGAGCTGGCCTGACAATTTTAACAATTTCTAATGTCTCTATGATATTCTGCTGTCAAAATATGCTCAGGGACCTCAACATACATTTAGTTTTTTGTGGTACAGCTGGAAATAGTAATATCGGGTGAGTTCTGATAGTAATCGCACACATTTTTGAGCAATTTTAGCTTGTTTGACTGCACACGTCACAAAATCAAGCAGGCGGTTTGAAAATGATTAAGATAATCCAAGTTGTTCTGCTTTTTTCAGAAACAGAACAACTGCTTTGCCAAACACAGTTGATAAAATCCTCCAGAAGGTCACATGACAAGCTAAAAATGCACCATGTGCTTAGAATTAGAGGTTTGTTCAAATAACCAACCTTAAGTTTGATCAATAGTAATGATGCTTGCCTTAGCAAGTACCATACGAGCAGCTCATCAGGACTTGGATTGGAGTGAAATTTGGCCAGAGGGCTTAGGTTTTTAGGGTTTTGGCTGTAACATCTAGTCTGTGAGAGAGATGGGGCAGAAGATATCGACAAGCCCTGCCAAACACACCATGCAGCAGCATATGGGATGCAGACAGGCTGTGTGCGCTTGTTCTACACATGCTGGACCGCAGTGAGCGTGGATCTGTCTCAGCTGGCCGTCGTCATGCCGTTTGGATGCAGCTCTGTGTGTTAGCTGCGCTAATATTGGAAAACAGATGCAACCAGCATCAAACTAAAACAACGTGGTGCCGTTATGAAACTCAGCAGAGAGTGACTATGGGGGCTATGTGTGTTATACAAGTTTTTAAAAATAACTTTTTCAACTTCTGTTTTCACCACTATTTGGACAACCAGATGTGTAAAATAAAATGAAAAACAATCAATCTCTCCTATGTTAAAAATACTATTTAAAATACATGTTGATTTCCACAGACTATAATTTTGCCATCAAAAATACACGTTTATAGAAATGCATACATTTCGAAATATTTTTGTATCAGTCAAAACATTATTGTTTGGTTTTACAAACTTGAGAGATGATTTTATTTTACTGTTAACACATGCTATTATTCAAAAACACTCCTTTAATTTGAGGTTTGTGACGTTATTTAGATATTTCTGTTATTATTGTCTTGCACTATCTAGCTCCGCCCACAGTGAAATCTCATTGGTTCAAAATAATATATATATATAAATATGTTCTGATTGACTGTGATTTTGCCTCTTTTAAATGTGTTTGCTTTCAATGAGGAGAAAAATCACACCTGATTAGGTACGAAGGGCGTCTGGTGGAATTGTGGGTAAATTATGGGTTGGGTTTGGCAGAGTGATGTCACAAATGATTGGCAGTTGCTTTCTTGCTCCTTCATTCCCCATCAACCCCAGCAAAAACATGACAGATGTGAAAATCCCTCGTTCAAGAAGGGCAATCGGGTTCGTCATCAACACATGGTTCATCAAGAATATGTTTTCAGTACAAGTGACGAACAGAAACATGTACAATAATTTTCTTCCATTTTTGCTCAGTTATTTACAAAAAAAGTTATTCAAAACATGAAATCAGGAGACTTCTCCCGTTTATCATCAACATTTATGATCAAGAATAACGGAAAACACCAAGCACGCACACACATACAGAGTCGAACAGAAACAGAAAGAGAAGAATTATTACTTGTAGCGTCGTTTTTAACGTCATTCAGAAGAAGTCGCACTAAAACCCTGACAGGGAGGAGTGACGGACAGCTCTTTAAACCAAAAAAGAGAAGCGCACGGGGAGCTGGAGCTGAAGTGAGTGAGACAGATAAAGAGAGAGAGATCCAGAAACTGACAGACACAATTTGGACAGCAATCTGTCAGAAGAGCCGGAATATGTCACAATCACCCCATGATTGACCATCACACACACCACAGAAACAAACCCGCTCTAGCCAAGCCCTTCTGATAACAGAGAGAGACAGAATGTTTCTACACCTCCACAGATCAGATGAGAGCATTTTGATCTCTACTAAACATCTTTTCTAGAGCTACAATGCCAAAAACGTCAACAAACAGCATGATGTTTACCTGATGGACAAAAATGACTGCTGATGCGTTGAGCTAACAGCTGATAGGGTGACTAGCTTACATTTTGTAGTGTGCGCTCAAATCACAAATTAGGTGTCCTTACTGTCTCAATTATTTCTCAGAGATAGAAATTAGATTAAATATCATGATTTTTCTTAGAAAAAGACTCCAGTAATCACTCATCTCCTCTAGTTTACATCTTGTAATGTAAATCACAGATTAGATCTCCTTATCATCTCAATTATTTATCAGACACAAATTAGATTAAATGGAGATTTTTCCTCTGAGAAAAATATCCCAGAAATCATTCATGCATCTCCTCAAGCTTACATTTTGTGTGCTCTACAAATCACAAATGATATCTCCTTATTATCTCAATTATGTATCAGAGACAGAAATGAGATTAAATTGAGATTCATGCTGATCTTTCTGTGAAAACATGCCCAGTAATCTCACATGCATCTCTTTTAGCAGAGATCTCAGTGACGTCTCAAAATGAGATCTGAAGTCTGAAAGCAAAAAGTCACAGATCTCATTATGAGCTCGAGCATTTCTCATCCCATTCTCTCGAGCGAATCATCCGAGCTGCTGTCCACATTCATTTTAGAGATCTATATTTTTACATGAAGCCTGATTTATGTGTTTTTTTTAATTTCTCCAAATTAATTTTAAAGAGAAACATCTGAGATGAAGTTGATACTTGATAAAACACGGCCAATAATTGATAACTGAGCAACCGCTGAGCAATAAAATGTGCATTTTAACAGCTGCTCAGCCGAACACCTCTGAGACCTGCATGATGCAACCCACTGCAAACTCATTTCTGATTCGTTTTTCTTTCTCACTCTCATTTCTGAGGAGCAACTAATTGGACCGGAGGAGTGAGTGATGTACGACATCGGCCTGTGAATTTGTCTTTCTGATAATGGTGTGTGTGTGTGTGTGTTGGTGCAAACAAGCAAACTGCCGCTGTGTGTGTGTGTGGGAGATGCGTTACGTGTTCAGGCATGTGGAAAAAATACTTTTTTTTTTTAAATCAGTAATTTGGAAATAAATGAAGAACTGAAATTATTGTTGCTGGTTAATGAGCTGAAAAACAATTGCATGTGTTTGCGATGCTTTGGACAAGCGTGTGTGTGTGTGTGTTTGAGAGAAAACTTTAGCTCAGTTTCCCCCCCAAAAGGTCCAAGCTAAATAATTCACAGTGACACTGACTGCCAAAACAATCATATTGCTCTATAATACACACACACAGATGAATGCACGTGTATGGCCGCACACACACACACACACACACACACACACACACACACACTGAGCAGAGCAAAGGTGCTAGTCAGCACAGGGGTCAGTGACCATCACACGTAAACTTCATACTGCTGACTGACTCTTATGAGAATAACTAAATAAAGCTCAACTGTGCCACGTAAACATGTTCGTCCTGCAGCATGTACTGGACTCATTCTGGAATTATTAAACAAACAATGAGTTTTACAACAGATGAAGTGTCGTTTGTGTAAGGCCAACAGCACAAAATGAAACTGCAAAACAACTTGATTTTTACATTTTGCAAGCACAAAGCATACTGTCATGATGCCAGGTAGTCCTGGGTGGTTGGGTCGCGGTTGCTAGGGTGTTTTGGATGGTTGCTATGTGGATGTTAGGCTGTTCTGGATGGTTTTAGGTTGTTCTGAGTGGCTGTTAGGATGTTTTGAATGGTTGCTAAGGTCTTGTGGGTCATTTCTGAGTGGTGCTAAGATATTCTTGCGGGTTGCTAGGGTGTTCTGGGTGGTTGGTTGTTGAGCATGGTTGTTAGGGTATTCTGGGTGGTTTCTAGGTGGATGTTTAGGCTGTTCTGAGTTGTTGCTAGGTGGATTCTAGCTTGATTTTGAACATTGTTAGGGTGTTTGGGATGGCTGTAAGTATGTTCTGGGTGGTTTCTAAGTTGATGTTGGGCTGTTCTGGACAGTTGCTATGGTGTTTTAAGTGGTTGCTAGGGTGTTTGTGTCATTTTTAGAGGGATGATAGGCTGCTCTTAGGTGGTTGCTAGGGTGTTCTGAGTAGTTGCTAGGTGGATTCTATGCTGTTCTTGGCTGCTTGGGTGTTCTGTGTCATTTTTAGTTGGATGCTAAGCTGTTCTTGGTGGTTAAGAATTGTGTACGAAGTGTTTTGTGTGGTTTCTAGGTGGATATTCGGCTGTTCTAGGTAAATGCAAAGCTGTTCTTGGTGGTTGCTAGGGTGTTGAGTACTGTTTTATTAGGCTGTTTTGCATGGTTTCTAGGTGGCTGTTCTGGAGTGGGTTTCCCAAAACCAACTATGGTAGCAAGTTCTGTGGTTGCCAATAGAGTTCAATAGGAACTAACGACCATACTAACGATGGTTTTGGGAAGTGCACCCCTGGATAGTTGCTAAGCTGTTCTTGGTAGCTGCTAGGGTGTTAAGTATTGTTGTTAGAGTGTTTTATATGGTTTCTAGGTGGATATTCGGTTGTTTTGGACAGTTGTTAGGGTGTTGAGGATGGTTTCTAGGCAGATACCAGGCTGTTTTGGACAGTTATTAAGATGCTGAGGGTGGTTGCTAGGTGTGTGCTAGATTGTTCTTGGTGGTTACTAGGGTTTTCTAGTTCGCTTGAGCGAGATGTTGACATGTTGAGCTGCTACAACAACAGACTCACAATGTACAGGAAATCAAACTAATAGTGGCTTACTTATAGACTCTGAACATTAAACCTCACCTTTAACTTAACATATAATTGTAAAAGTGTGTGTCTGAATGGAGTTTGTTGTCTGACACACATTACAGAAGTTAAACAGCTCAGAACTCAAACAATTTACTTTCTCAATATTTACTGTCTCCAGTCAGCAGCAGCAGCATAAGTGCGACAGCAACACCGCTAACACACATATGCAGGCACAAACACACACGTACAACGGTCAACCGGCTTCGATTGGCGAAGCGAAAAACAAGGTGACCCCGACAGCACCTGCACACACACACACACACACACACACACACACACACACACACACACTGAAAACGTGCTCAAGTTTGGCTCATATGAGAGCACACTCAGCAGATGTTGCATCACAACATTTGTGTACGCTAAAGGCTAGTATATACAGAAGGAACACAAACACACACACAATTTAAGCAGTACTATTATCTGATTACATCGAGCACATTAGAGCACTCTATTAAACGCTCCACTGATCTGAGATGGCTCTCGGCTGAAAGCAGATGTACTGCGGACCCTTAAATACAGTCTGGAAGACGCTGCATCGCTGCCTCCGATCCGCCTCGGCATGGACAGTCTAGAATCGAGTGGCGGAAAATCATTACGAGGCCTTCTGGTGATTTTATTCAACTTGCAGTTTACCGTATAACACCAATAATACAACTTTTACAGCTAAAGAAATAAAAAATACACCAAAATCCCACAAAAAGCTGTTTTACTCAACACAACAGTGCACCCTCATGGTGGCGCCATGTTGAGGTCACATGCAAGCAGCAACCTTCTGGTGACTTAGGGTGAATCCCAATTCTCTGTCTTACCCCTTCCTCTTAGTTTTGCGCGTTCACGTGAGAGTAAGGGCTGTCCCAATTCTGGTTTTGATCGAGGGGTAGGGGTAAGGGGAAGGGGTAGATAGCCCCGTTAAAACCAAGCATTTTCGCGAGCTTACTTGAAACCAAGGGGTACCCAGAACACACTGCGGCCAGATCATCCAGAGAGTATTTTCAGCTTAAATAATTTATTTAAAATTACGACAGTCTTGTTTTGTGCTCTACACAGTCCTGTACATATATATTTGCAACCATGCTCTTAATTGAAACGTTTTAAAAATCGCTATTTTTCCAAGCTAACGTTACATTGCTGATTTGCACAACAGTCCCGCGTTTCTCTGAACAGAGAAAACATCACTAAAACCCACGCAATCGACAAACACACACTTTTAGACGGAGAGTTTGTGATCAAACACACACTTTTAGACGGAGAGTTTGTGATCAAACACACACTTTTAGACGGAGAGTTTGTGATCTTTTAGACGGAGAGTTTGTGATCTCCGACGTAGTCACGTAGCAGCAGCTAGCGACGATGTATGATGACGTAACAGTAACCAAGTGGCGTCTCATTTCATAGGGGTATGTTTTCACCCCTAGCGCTTACCACTCGGTTTCGAGGGACAAGGGCTAGGGGTAAGACGAAGGGGAAGGGTAAGACAGAGAAATGGGATTCACCCTTAAACTGCAATTCATCGACTGGCTGCTAGAGACTGGCTCCAAAAGGGAGTCAGTCCCATAGACCCCCCCCATGTTAAAATGCCCAACTCTACAGCAGAAAAAGCTATTTATGCCCTTCATGACAACTATAAATTATATTAATCCTTAAAGTTCTGCATATATAAGGGTCGTGGCTACGTTGAGTGACAGGTGGATTGCAGCTCCTGTCACTACCATCGAGCTAAGTGGGCGTGGTTTCAGACACCAGGCACCTCAGCTCCACCCACATCCCGCCTCTTTGCCAAATTTTGATTATCTGGGCGTGATGCCCGACCGGCTCCCTCTTGGGCTTCAAAAATACTCTTAATAAAACGTATAGTTCTGAACCATGATTCTGATTGGTTAAGCCGCGTTAAAAATTGTTGTAAATTACTCTACAAACATAAACACTTTGCTGCAATCACAACCGTTTCTGAGAAACTACATTGTTTGGCGGAAGAATAATGTTTTTATTAAAATCATTACATTTTATTTGCTTTATTTAATTTTGTGAAACCTTGCTATGAATATAGAATAACCGTTTTATAAAAGCAATAAGCCCTGTGAAGACGTGGTTTACAGTGAATTTATAACAGCTGGGGGGGGTTTGTTCCAAAAGCTTCTGCTTGAATGTATTTGTGAACACGTTTAAATGATGCTTACATACAAATGTATGTACAAAAGTTATAATAGTAATAAAAAGAAAAAACTCAAATCCAAGAGTGTTCATTTGTGTGACATATTTTGGTAACTACATAATTCCCATATTTTTTATGTTTATTTATTAGTTTAATAACTTCTGAAAATAATAAATAAACCTACAAAAGTTATAATAGTGTTCTAATTCAAAAGTCTTGTCACACATTTTGGTAACTATATAAATCCCATATTTATATCGGTGTGATTTAATAATTTGATGACTTTACTATTATTCTTAAATAAAATCAACAACAATAAAGAATAAATAATGACAAAAAATAGTATAAATAAAAAAATGACATAATAAAATGGTGTAAAGAGTACAATATGTGTTCAAATCAGTAGCATGTAGCATGCAACTAGAGATAAGTGTTAGTACAACACAGGATATCAACACGTTATTACTGAAACTAATATTATATATATGTAATCAAATGCATAAAGTGTGCTAAAATAAATGTAATGTTAAACATTTACTAATCTCACAGCCATAAATGGAGATATTTTGCTGTATTTAAGGCTGTTCTGGATCATGTTTTGCTATTGCTATTGTTACGGAGTGCTAAACTTTTTATAGCTCATGACATTTAGGTGCAAAACAGTCAGTCCTGTTCAAGGTCTCAGCCCAGAATAACTAGTTGAAATTGGACGGCGTCCTCTGCTTCTGTGTCTCGATGTCAAGCGGAGCGTCTCTACAGTATTGCACACTAACGACCCCATGGTAACGCCACACCTCACGCTAACACATGCCTCGTCACACCGCGAGCAGCCGGTCTGCAGAAACGACACGGTCATGACGAACACTCACACATACAGAATAACAAAGCCTTTGATAGAGAGAGAAAGAGAGAGAGATCACAGTCCAGCCTCCCCGAACACGACCCGTTCGCTCTTTAAAACGCTCCTCCCTTAAAACACAAAAACTATTTATTATTGTATTAACAATTACTATTATATGTCTCTGTGTTACACCATTAAAAAGTGCAGCCCACATTTCTCCAACTCTCTTCAGAGGAGAAAAGAGAAAAGAGTCTCATAATAAGACGGAAGATAGAGCAGCATATTCACACACTTTGATTATTTTTAACATCAATGAAGATACACATTAATGCTGTAAAACACGCACGGGCCAATCTCACAAAACCTGTCAGGAACATGTCTGGGTCCTATTTCACCTCAAAATCAAAAGAAGGAAATCAGATATATATATTTGCATAAAGAAAATAAAGCCTTTTTTTCAGATCATTAACCTTTTCTGCAATTGTGACATTATTTTCATGACAATTAAGCACATTTTACTCCATCACCACAATGTGAAAAATTATGCATTATTTAAATTGTAAAATATGCATACATTGTGTGCAGTAATATTAATTGCACAGCTTTAATGTATGCAGTATTTTAGGCAGAACATAAATGTATTAAGATAATCAGAATCAACATTTAGAAAAGCAAGAATTACAGGAGAAATTCAATCATTTCATGAAACTGTGGGTGAAAATGTGCACAATACCAATCATTATATATATATATATTTAATTATATTATAATTATTGTTGTATTAAATAAAAAATCATAAAAAAATATTTATACAATTATATTTTTATTATAATTATAGTAGTATTTAAATTTGAATCATTTTTTAATTGCATTTATTTATATATATATATATATCATGGCAGCATGGTACAGCCTTTAATTTTTTTAATGTAATATAAATGATTAGTTATTTATAGTATAAGCATTTGGAGGTTATTGTGTTTTTCATGAAAATATCATCACAATAAAAAATGTAATTGTGCTCAAAATCATTCTTCATTTTCTTTATTCAAAATATATATATTTTTTTTTTTCTGTTGATTTTTGGGATAAAACATGACCAGATTCATCCCCACTACGTCCTGAAACAGTCTCATACGCACACATACGCGGGTAAAGGCAGGTTTTTTCAGTTAACTGGAGGGTTTCTGTAAAAGATCAGCCCCTATCAGTGCACAAACACACACACACACACACAAGAAACACGGCACTAGAGCAAAGTGTGGCGAGAACTATCCGGCGCACTCTGCGCAAAATCAACTTTTTGCTTCTATATTTCACAGCAACTCTGGAAGAACAATTCTGATTGGTTTCTTCAAATGTCCTTTTGATGAAAAAAGATGACATCAAGGTTGTTTTTTTTGTATGTGTGTGTACTTTTTTTTTCTTCCATCCCAGAAGACCTGGAACAATCCTTCGAGAAAGTCATTTTCTTTTCCCGCCCTTGTGGTTAATGTTTTTTAACGATATTTCGGTTGGATCTACGACACGTCACTCACAGCACACGGACGACAAGGGATCCCGAGAAAAAGAGGGACTTCACTACTATTGTGCCAGCAATAAAGAGAAACCACAGAAGAGAAAAGCAAAAGAGACGAGGATGGAGTTCATTTGCTGTCTTTAAGTCTCCAGATGGCGTGAGGTTTCAATGTCTGCGGCTGTCAGCTGAACCAATCAGAGCTGTTTACTTAGATGAAAGAGAGGAATAGACAGAGAGAGAGAGAGAGAGAGAGAGACAGAGAGAGAGAGAGAGAGACAGAGAGAGAGAGAGAGAGATAGAGAGAGAGAGAGAGACAGAGAGAGAGATAGCGAGAGAGAGAGAGATAGCGAGAGAGAGAGAGATAGCGAGAGAGAGAGAGAGAGACAGAGACAGAGACAGAGACAGAGACAGAGAGAGAGAGAGAGAGAGAGAGAGAGAGAGAGAGAGAGAGAGAGAAAGAGAGAGACAGAGAGAGAGAGAGAGAAGGAAGGAACAAAGATACGGAAAATCAGGTCAAGTGGGAAAGACACGGAAAAAGGCTTGGAGAGGTCAGGGATTTCGAGAAAAACAACTATAAATGGAGACTAAAAGAACCGAGAGGCTGCTAATGGAAAGAGGGCGTCTTGTTTCTCCTCATGGCTTTAATTACTCGCTAGGGATGTCTGAGACCTGGAAAAATACAACTCCCAGAGTTCCTGTGACTCGATCCGTTTCAGCAGTGGCTAATTTAAAGGCTGCCAAATGAGCTCCCATGAGCCTCCGGGTCTAGATGCCAGTGGTTGGTTCGAGCTGATGCGTTCACATCCAAAAGATGTCAGACCTCTCCAGCCTGAGGAACACAGGGCAACAGGTCTATAAAACCAAAACAGGAAGGAAACGGCATCCTGGTAACGTGTAGTTACGGCGCGAACGCTCTCAGAGCTTCTTTAAATGGCTTTGTTGGGTTTAGCGACTATCCCAGAGTCCAGAACGGATGCTAATGCACAAAAGAACCGTCGGCGTAATTAGCTAATAAGTAGGCATTTGGAATACATGTTACCAGAGTAAATAAAGACGAAAGCTGAGAGAGAGAAGCTCAAAGGTTAAAGGTTACTAGAGTGGATGGCTAAAAGTACCCGTGTTGTGCCAGCAAGTTAGTCTTGTGCATAAGGACGGGGTTTCGGGTCAAAGGTCAAATGGGGTTCGGGGGGTAAAATGGGAGATGTAGAGGGCGAATCAGGCTTTGAGGGTGTGCCACTGCGCCACGTTTGTGCGTGGCCGGCTCAACATGTCCTTCCAGTGTTTGACCTCGGCAGGACCGCTCTTCCATGACAAGTAGATCTGAGAGAGAGAACGAAAGAGAAAGAGAAAGAGATGATGGTAAACAAGACTGAAGGGCACAGCAGGTGGGGAATCGTAAAGAATTTAACGACTCGTTTCCAATTCCACTAAATGATTGTTTTAGTAGTTTTGGAGAACCCCAGTTTCTGTTGTCGTGCTGCTTTTGATTCAGTACGGCTGCTGAACCGTGGTGCTGAAAACACGGTCAAAGGACTTTAACACAACGTTCTGCAACGGTGAAGGAATTTAGGTTTTCAAGAATTGATAACAGAAACGAGCGTCATGGAAATCATTTGATTCTAGTGTTTTAGTTTTAAAAATAGAACCGATACCTAACCCTTTCAAATTATGATTTTTTTTGTATTTGTTTATTGTATAATATTATATTATTTATTCTATAATATTAAACATGCAATTATATTTAATATATAAAATTTAATATTACATTTTTTATATATAATTTCTTCAAAAGGAACTGGATTCAGTTTAGTCAATTCGTCAGTTATTTAGCTGTTTTATTTTAAATTAACCAGTTCATAAAAAGATTAAGATTAAAAGGTTCATTAAAAAGATAAATGTGCTGCATTTCACGTCTTCTTTTTGTAGCAAAATATTTAGTTTAATGCTGCTGTTTATCTTTGTGTTTCTAATAAAGTTCTTCAAATTTGTGTTTTCTAGTTTTATTAGTTGTATTTACTGTAAATGCATCTGCTTTAAGCTCCCACACCCCACAAATATGAATTTGACAATAATATTTTTTTATTATTTTGCTAATGTGATCATATTGATAATTGATCTTCTATTATTGATCTTTATAAATAAACAGAGACGTGATGTGTATTTTATATAATATTTTTTAATTATTAACTATAATTATATCATGTTTTACATCACATCTAATTATATATATATAAGGGATGTAACGATATCAAAATCTCACAACACGATAATATGAAGTCCAGGATACAGTATTTATTGAGATATAAAAAAATACAAATTAACAATTTTTTTTTTTTTTTTTTTTTAAGTAAAATGATTTTAATATAATGACCAACTTAGAATTTAATAATAATAATAACAACAATTACAGTAATAGCCATATATTGTAAAACATTTTCACTATAAAATAAATATTTCATAGGTATATTATTTTTGATTTACACTACAGCAAGGAAATTACAATACTTCTTTCCTAATTTCTAGAGATATTTTTAATTTGGACTGCTTTTAAACCGCCAACTGTCAGGAATTCATGCTGCACTTTAAGCTTTTAGTTTGACGGAAACAGCAGTAGAGCTTTTATTTTGAAGGAAAATCCCAGCTTTAGTAAAATCATGCTTACAAAAGCATGTCACCACAAATCTCGTAAAATGCTGTAATCGTCTGCCGTGAAAATAAAGCCTAACTGGCGGCTCACTGACATGTCACAGACATTCATTCACTGTGAACGGAGTCGTTCTGAGGTGCTGAAAACACAGCATCACGAGCTGATCGCCTGAACCAAGTGTGTGCTTCGCTTGGAAACACAGCATCACGAGCTGATCGCCTGAACCAAGTGTGCGCTTCGCTTGGAGACACAGCATCACGAGCTGATGCCTGAACCAGTGTGTGCAAACACAGCATCACGAGCTGATCGCCAACCAAGTGTGTGCTTCGCTTGGAAACACAACATCACGAGCTGATCGCCTGAAAAGTGTGTGCTTCGCTTGGAAACACAGCATTTGATCGCCTGAACCAAGTGTGTGCTTCGCTTGGAAACACAGCATCACGAGCTGATCGCCTGAACCAAGTGTGTGCTTCGCTTGGAAACACAACATCACGAGCTGATCGCCTGAACCAAGTGTGTGCTTCGCTTGGAAACACAGCATCACGAGCTGATCGCCTGAACCAAGTGTGTGCTTCGCTTGGAAACACAGCATACGAGCTGATGGCCTGAACCAAGTGTGTGCTTCGCTTGGAAACACAGCATCATGAGCTGATCGCCTGAACCAAGTGTGTGCTTCGCTTGGAAACACAGCATCATGAGCTGATCGCCTGAACCAAGTGTGTGCTTCGCTTGGAAACACAGCTTCACGAGCTGATCGCCTGAACCAAGTAAACACAGCTTCACGAGCTGATCGCCTGAACCAAGTGTGCGCTTCGCTTGGAAACACAACATCACGAGCTGATCGCCTGAACCAAGTGTGTGCTTCGCTTGGAAACACAACATCACGAGCTGATCGCCTGAACCAAGTGTGTGCTTCGCTTGGAAACACAGCATCATGAGCTGATCGCCTGAACCAAGTGTGTGCTTCGCTTGGAAACACAGCATCACGAGCTGATCGCCTGAACCAAGTAAACACAGCATCACGAGCTGATCGCCTGAACCAAGTGTGTGCTTCGCTTGGAAACACAGCATCACGAGCTGATCGCCTGAACCAAGTGTGTGCTTCGCTTGGAAACACAGCATCACGAGCTGATCGCCTGAACCAAGTGTGCGCTTCGCTTGGAAACACAACATCACGAGCTGATCGCCTGAACCAAGTGTGTGCTTCGCTTGGAAACACAACATCACGAGCTGATCGCCTGAACCAAGTGTGCGCTTCGCTTGGAAACACAACATCACGAGCTGATCGCCTGAACCAAGTGTGTGCTTCGCTTGGAAACACAGCTTCACGAGCTGATCGCCTGAACCAAGTGTGTGCTTCGCTTGGAAACACAGCTTCACGAGCTGATCGCCTGAACCAAGTGTGTGCTTCGCTTGGAAACACAGCATCACGAGCTGATCGCCTGAACCAAGTGTGCGCTTCGCTTGGAAACACAACATCACGAGCTGATCGCCTGAACCAAGTGTGTGCTTCGCTTGGAAACACAGCATCACGAGCTGATCGCCTGAACCAAGTGTGCGCTTCGCTTGGAAACACAACATCACGAGCTGATCGCCTGAACCAAGTGTGTGCTTCGCTTGGAAACACAGCATCACGAGCTGATCGCCTGAACCAAGTGTGTGCTTCGCTTGGAAACACAGCTTCACGAGCTGATCGCCTGAACCAAGTGTGCGCTTCGCTTGGAAACACAGCTTCACGAGCTGATCGCCTGAACCAAGTGTGTGCTTCGCTTGGAAACACAGCTTCACGAGCTGATCGCCTGAACCAAGTGTGCGCTTCGCTTGGAGACACAGCATCACGAGCTGATCGCCTGAACCAAGTGTGTGCTTCGCTTGGAAACACAGCATCACGAGCTGATCGCCTGAACCAAGTGTGCGCTTCGCTTGGAGACACAGCATCACGAGCTGATCGCCTGAACCAAGTGTGTGCTTCGCTTGGAGACACAGCATCACGAGCTGATCGCCTGAACCAAGTGTGTGCTTCGCTTGGAAACACAGCTTCACGAGCTGATCGCCTGAACCAAGTGTGTGCTTCGCTTGGAGACACAGCATCACGAGCTGATCGCCTGAACCAAGTGTGTGCTTCGCTTGGAAACACAGCATCACGAGCTGATCGCCTGAACCAAGTGTGCGCTTCGCTTGGAGACACAGCATCACGAGCTGATCGCCTGAACCAAGTGTGTGCTTCGCTTGGAAACACAGCATCACGAGCTGATCGCCTGAACCAAGTGTGCGCTTCGCTTGGAAACACAGCTTCACGAGCTGATCGCCTGAACCAAGTGTGTGCTACGCTTGGAAACACAGCTTCACGAGCTGATCGCCTGAACCAAGTGTGTGCTTCGCTTGGAAACACAGCTTCACGAGCTGATCGCCTGAACCAAGTGTGCGCTTCGCTTGGAAACACGCAGGGACTTGATGAAGGGATTAAAGCATACGGTGCTTTCGGTTTGAGGTCATTTGACAGATACTGTGCCAAAGCATAATGACCCAAAACACAATTTTAAAGACCTTTTATGTTAGAATAAGAAGTTTAAATATATTTTAAAACTACACTTTTTGCCCGGAAGAACTATCATTTAATATCGTCATGAGACCATGATAATATCGTTACATCCCTAACAGGGGTGCACAGCATTAATAGCATCATTGGTAGTTTTTAAAATAAAATAAACAAAATAATAAAGTGCGATAATACTATATTTTAAAATAAAAAATACAATTATTTTATAGTACATTTATAAAATGCAATGCTAGTGTTTAAATTGTATTGTTTATTTTTTTCACGCCGAACGAAACGAACTGTGATTGGCTGTTTGACATGTCAGTCAAGCGGCCTCATGGGCGGGGCCTCATGGGCGGGGCCTCATGGGCGGGCCTTGGCCAGTAAAAGCTGCCATGGTTTCCAGACCTTCGGCCGTCAGTCTGAACGTCTGGCTACACGAGACTAAGTGAAGCGCTGCAGTGAATAAAGCATCACAGTTTTGCGTTTTGTTCTGAAACTGGCAGCAGACAGACTAGATTTATGATTTCAGCTCGAAGGGAAATCTTATACAGTATTTCAGGTAGTCGATATATAATGGTGATTAATTTCAACCATGTCAGTATGCAAATAAGCGCTCTGAATTTCTAAATATATATATATATATAAAAAAGGAAGCACCTTTCCAATGACATCGTTGCGGCTCAGTCGATCCTTGTCCATGACGGTGATGATGATGGTGGTCTCTCGGAGAACATGAGCGGGCACCTCAAAAGGGAAGGACTCGTTAAAAATGGGGTTCAGGCAGCTTTTGATGGTGACGGTCTTCTTCTTCTCCACTCGCTTGTCTTTTTGCATTAGCCATAATTTTACATACGGGTCTGCAGCCAATCAGAGAACGAGAGGCCGTGAGTTATGCAAATGAGACATGCAGCTATTCATACCCATGTGTTTGTTATTATACGGGTACCTGAGGTGCCCCCGATGTCCATGGCTTTGAGGTTGCGAGCTTTTATGATGTTAACAGTGATGGTGTTGGCAGTGGGGTTATAACACAGAGACAACAGCAGATCTCCACGACTTCCCTACAACACACACACACACAAGCCTGAATGAGATTCGAGAGAGGTTTTTCAGGAAATAACGCCATCAAGGTCAGCCTGTTACTCGCACAAAGCTCTCGTAAAGACTACGTTTGTGGAGCTTTTCCACAAATCCGCTTTGATTGTATGGACAGTGACTCACGCTGCCATCAATGCAGGGTTTGAGGTCCTTCCAGAACGTCTTCAGCTGTCCCAGCTCCACTTTATTCAGAGGAACCGAGACCTCTCCGATCGGGTCGTTACGGCTGAACCGATCGTAATCCAGCACCTGGAGATACAGCGTTCGCTCCCGCACCTTCTCATACGGGAACCCTGCGATGTGAGACGGGACGATTAGATTCATCCGGAATGATGAAAGCAGGACAAACCTCATCCCATAATTCAAAGAAAGTGTTTTGCATAGTAAAACCAGAAACATTTTTGCATTGTGACATTATTTTCCTGACAATTAGGCATATTTCCTCCTCAAATTCTCATTAGTGTCATGTAAAAAACACAAATAAAACCTCTCTCATTATTGTATTGAAGTCCTGGTGTTTTACTTCTACAGGCTTTTTGAAATGTATTATGCTCATACTGATTCTCATAACATTACAATACAGTATTTATTCAGTATTACAGTAAATCATTTGTATCATTTATATTAATAATTAGAATAATTTGTATTTCAACCAACAGAAATTAAAGGCAGTATAACAAATACTACCATGATATATATATAACTTTATTTATATAATATTTATGTACAATTGCATTAATGCACTTTATCCATACGACTTGCATTGCATTCAATGCACACAATCTCGTGTGCTACTGTTTGAGCTACAGGAATGCACATATTTAAAATAGTAGTAGTATATGTTTATTTATTATATTATAAATAATATAATTGAATTTAATTTGTTTTTGCAATGTAAGTAATATAGTAATACAATAATAATAATTTATTTTTAAATTAATAATGATAATACTTATTAGTATTATGTTAATTCATTATATTAGAAAATATATAATATCCTTTAATTTGTTATATCAATGTAAGTAATATAGTAATAAAATATAAATAATAATTAATAATTAAAAATATTACTATTATCATTATTCAGGCATTCCCTGGAAATCAAACCTATGACCTTAATGTTGTAACTTTTAATATATAATTTATTTAATAATTTATATAATAATACAATATTTTCATTAATTCATAATAAATCATTAAAAATGTATTTTTATTTTTATTGTTATTATTATTTGCATTAAAGTAATGACAATGTTTTTTAAGCAAAACATATTTTCATATGAAACATGAAACATGACCTGAACACGTTCTTCACAGCTTTGTGAGGTTTAAGAGGTTTCCTATAATTAGTATTCTGATCAAGTGAGAGGCTCGTTTTAAGAGAATTAATGAGAGAATCGTTTGAACTAGAAACACCTTCAAACAGGAAGGTTTCGTTCCAGTGAGGGTTGAGATTCTTCCTCTTGATTTTGGTCTCGAGTTTGTGCTTTCTGTCAGGCAGTAGGTAGATTTTGACGAAGGGGTCGGACGTCCCAGAGAAGTCTTTAGCGGGCAGGTCTTGTCCTTTGAGTATCTTCACCGTCAGAGTCGTGTCTTGGAAGCTGTAGCCCAAGCTGAACTGAATCCTGCCCAGTTTCTCGCTCACCGGACCCTCGTGGTCATCGTCTTCTGACCCCGGAGACAACTAAAGAGAGCGTCACACTGTTACACAACACCTCAGCCTGACCTCAGATCTGCTAGAAAACATCTGGAGTTTTCAAAAACCTGACATTTGCTGTTTTCTTATTAACAATTCAGAGACGCCTGCTGCTATCATTGATCGAGAAACACACACATCTGAAGATATTACCGCAGGTGAATAACAGATCTTACTATACTTCCCCAGTCGATTGACTAAACTGAGATTGCACATATCTTTTGAAGTACGAGTTTTCTGAAATATTAGTTTTAGATATGTAAATGATGCATTGTCCTATTAAATATGCACTATAGACTGGATATCAAATATGCACTATAGACTGGATATCAAATATGCACTATAGACTGGATATTAAATATGCACTATAGACTGGATATTAAATATGCACTATAGACTGTATATTAAATATGCACTATAGACTGTATATTAAATATGCACTATAGACTGGATATTAAATATGCACTATAGACTGGATATCAAATATGCACTATAGACTGGATATTAAATATGCACTATAGACTGGATATTAAATATGCACTATAGACTGGATATTAAATATGCACTATAGACTGGATATTAAATATGCACTATAGACTGGATATTAAATATGCACTATAGACTGGATATTAAATATGCACTATAGACTGGATATATGCACTATAGACTGTATATTAAATATGCACTATAGACTGTATATTAAATATGCACTATAGACTGGATATTAAATATGCACTATAGACTGTATATTAAATATGCACTATAGACTGGATAAAGCCAGATTATTAAATATGCAAATTATATGTTGTTTATTAAATATGCATTAGACTTATATTAAATATGTTAGTATATTAGAGTTATTAAATATGACTATAGGTTTTTACAGAGGGGATTTGCATATAGACTGGATATATGCTATAGACTTTAATCACTATAGACTGTATATTAAATATGCATATAGACAATCACTATAGAAAATACTGTGTATATTAAATATGCAATAGACATATTAAATATGAATAGACGAAAAAAACTATAGTTTTTAGGAATAAAATGTTGTTTAAATCAGGCAAATGATATATGAACAAACCCCCTGTAAAAATACTCAGGACATGCAAATAGATACAGCAGCACAATAAAACGCTTGAACGTGTATTTGGATGCTTTCTTTCCACTAGTCTAAAACAAAACGAAACAGATAAAAAAACAAATATGATTTGGTGTTTGGTGATGAGTTTTCGGCTCATTTAAAGTCACACCAGAGGTGTTCAGCTGCTTTCTGCAGACCAGTCAAGTTCTTCCACACTGACTGAATCATCATTTCTCTTTGATTCTTGTCTTATACACAGAGACACTGTCATGTTAGAATAGAAAAGGGTTCTGTCCAAACTGTTGCTATACAATTAAAAGCACACAATTCCCTAGAATATCATTATATGCTTCAACTTTAAGATTTGTACTCATGGAAATTACTAAAGTAGTCAAACCTTTCATTAGAAGGGGGTTTGTGATATATATCAACTTTATGATATATATTTTTGTGAATATCTATTTAAAAATTCTAAAGTATATAAAAAATCTATATTTTTGTCAAAGTTTAGAATTTGTTGTTGTTTTCTGATGTCTTTTGAATTGTCTGCTTTTGCTAATTATGTTACATAAATGTCTCTCTCTCTCTCTCTCTCTGTGTGTGTGTGTGTGTGTGTGCTATGTCTACCCCTTCACATTGTTATGCATTTATTTTCTGTGCATTTTATTTGCCAAATAAAAAAAAATGCTCTGCACACCAATGTCACACCTGTGTGTGTGTGTGTGTGTGTGTGTGTGTGTGTGTGAGAGAGAGTGAACATGCTTGTTCCATGTTGTCTTTGTGCTTTAGTTTTAGTCCTTCATGTATGGACATTTTTCAGATTTATGTCAGTTTTGTTGATTTTATTTGCCAATTTCTATAAAAATGCTCTCTGTTGCAGTCACACACACGTGTGTGTGTGTGTGTGTGTGTGTGTGTGTGTGTGTGTGTGCACGCGCAAGAGATAGAATGTTCGTTCCAACTTGCATTTGTGCTCTAGATCCAGGCCTTTATAGAAATGTAAAACATTCCAGATTTATACTGGGTTTACTACTTTTTTTTGGACAAATTAATCAATACAAAAATATTTTTTTCACTTTCCCCATTCATTTTCAATGTGGGGTCAATCTGACCCCAAGGACCCTAAACGGTGATATTTTTTTACACACCTTTAGAACAACCAAATCAAATCAGCTTTTTGGGTGTGCTTTAGATAGATTATTTAGGAAAAGTCACATAATTTCATGCCCCTGAGATGAAGGGAACACTTTAAAAAAATAAAGGAAACTTCTATTGGGATCAGTCCTGACCCTAAAGACTGATTAAGGGTTACAAAATATTTGTTCCTGCAGTGTCTTGCCTTATTAGTTCGGAGACACTCTACAGGTATTAATTGGCAAAAAAACCCACAAATGTATCAATCTCTGCCCTTCAGCAAATCGGTTGGGATTTTTGCCTAATTAATATTCCCTTGGCTACTTTACATGTTGTTCAGACTTCTTCCTGTCTGAGGGGGCCGAATATTCAGTTATTAGAGAGACTATTTGGGACCAGGAGCTACATGCAAACACACTGTCCTACCATCACCATGTCTCCAGTGAGCGAGTTGGCAAGGTCAGTCACTGAGGAATGGCCGCCGGCGTCTGGCGGCTGACCCTTAGGACTGTTAGCTGGCTTATTCCCCATATTCCTACTGCATGGAGAGAGAGAGAGAGAGAGAGAGACAAACAGAGATCACTAAAAATACCAGTCATGTGTGACTTGCCCTGCGTTTCTTTCTCTTTACCACAGAATCAAACCTTCAAACCCAGACGACCTTTTGACCTCAACGAGCGCCGACTCGTGTTTTTCTGACCGGCTTCGTCACAAAGTTTAGAAACAAACAAGACAAATTAATAACAAGCATGAGAGTGCGTTTTACTTGAACACAATAAAACAAAGCCACAACAGAGAAATAGAAAAGAAAAATCACAGTTACAATTTTTACACATTTCCTGTCACAAAACATAAAAACATTGTGGGACAAAATGTTACTTCAGTTTACACTGTAGCACAGCCAAAAATAAATAAATACAAAAGACACCATAAAAGGCAAAATATTCAGGGTTATTAATGTCTCCGCAAACATAAAACGCTGTCAATTCATCAGGTCATGGTGCAGTCCGTTGTGTTTTCCTGGTGTCCGAAGTCGGATTGGGACGGATGGCCTGGACTGGAAAATCCACTTAAATGAATATCATGGGTTCAGGACAAGAGACGTCGACAGACAGGCATTTGTGATTTAATGTTTATTACCACAGAAAATAATTCTCTCATTAACTCATGACTCCATTATAGATAATTACTCAGTTTAAGGAATAAATCAAACAAATGTGTATTGCCACAGAAAATCATTTTGACTTAAAACAAAATAGCAGTTTAATGCTACAGAAAATAATTTTGATTCACCGCTCCATTAAAAAATAAGTAAATAAAATAAGATGTGTATTGCCACAGTAATAAATCTCACTCAATAACTGATTCATTGCTCCTTTAAAGTATAAAATTAAATGTCTATTAACAAAGCAACAAATTGTCCTGTTGGCCCAATAAATAAATAGTGTATTGGTAGAGAAAATATTTCTGACTTATAAATAAATAAATAGCTTAAACAATAACAAAACAAAACTGAAAATTAAAACAAAATTGAAAATATTTTTACTCAAATAATAAATAAATAGTGTATTGGTAAAGAAAATATTTCTGGCTTATAAATAAATAAATGTTTATTAACAAAATATGTTGACTTGAATATTTTGGCTTAAACAATAACAAAAAAATATATAAAATTAAAATAAAATTGAAAATATTTCTCAAATAATAAATAAATATGTATTGACAAAAAATATTTTTACTTGCATATTTTGGCCTTAATCGAAAATAAAATAAATCGGAAGGTTTAAAAGTAGACATTTTAAACATTTGCAACTTTTGCCGGCAGATAACATGACATTTAAGTTAGGGTTATTTTTTTGTGGTAAGTGATATTATTCCACAAATGCTGTCAATCGAGCATAACTTGTACTGAACCTCTAAACATCCCTTTAATGTTTGACTAAACTACTGAACTAGGGCCAAAAGAGCAGAGAGAGAGAGAGAGAGAGAGAGAGAGAGAGAGAGAGAGAGAGACAGAGAGAGAGAGAGAGAGAGAGAGAGAGAGAGAGAGAGAGAGAGAGAGACAGAGACAGAGACAGAGAGAGACAGAGACAGAGACAGAGACAGATAAAGTGAAGAGGACAAATGCTGACATCTGAATGAAACTGAGTGATCAGACAGTTCAGATACAAACAGAGAGACTGAGAGAGACGGCTACAGGGTGAACACAGAAAAGCGATGAAGACGGCACACGGATACAGACCAAACTGAGACACGATAACAGCTGGAGGGAGAAAGAGAGACAAAAGACAGCGTAAGTGGAAGAGAGACGCTTTTTCTGTGATGGAAAGGCAGAAGATTATTCGCATGACTAGAGAGTCAAACAAAACCACGAGAGAGACGTCAACCAAACCAGCACAGCTGCAGGAGAGAGAGAGCGAGAGAGAGACGCCTGGAAAGACAAGAAACCCTGCAGTCAGTCAGTCAGAGAGAAAGAGAGAAAGGAGAGTTAAACGAAAGCACATACAGAGATAGAAACGCTGGAGATTAGTTCTACAGAAAACAAACCACGGAAAAGAAAGACAAAGAGACCAGGAAGAAGGCGTTTGGTTTCCAGAGAGGTGAAGCTTTGAGGAGAAAGAGAGAAAATGAGCGCTGGAAAGACAAAAGAGAGAGAAGGAGTAAACAAATAGTGTAAAGGAACACAGCAAATGGCACATACAGTCGAACACAGAGAGCAGGAGGAAAAAGAGAGACATTCGGGAGGATCGGGCTGTCTTTAGACTGGCAGGGGCAGCCAATGTGACGCTTTGCTCTTGATTGCATGGGATAGTTCACTTAAAAATGCAAACGACTCGCCCTCGTGTCCTTCCAAACCTGTAGGACGCAAAAGAAGAGTTTCTGAAGAATGTTCCCTTTCCATAATGGACTATATGATGAAAGTGGATGGGGACCACAGCTGTCAAGCTCCAAAAAGCACATAAAAGCACCAAAAAATGTTCAACGCCTTCAGAAGTCAAACGATGGCTTTATGAGGAAAAAGTCTGAAATCTAAATCACTGTGCACTAAAACATTGTGCGCATAGAGCGAGAAGTGAACCACAAAAATAAAATAATACAATGAAATTAAATCACTTTTGACTAAGAATATTATGCTTAGAGCCAGAAGTATGCAACAAAAATAAAAAATACACAAAAAGACAGATGTGGAACACAAACAATTACATTTGATTTGTTATGTTTTACATATTGGCAGGCATAAAAAATAACACTGAAATTTAAATGACTATTTACTGAAAATACAGCCAAAAGTGCACCATAAATTTATTTTAAAATTAAATTAAAACCCCTGAAGTTTTCTTCTGAAGTTCATTTTGCATAAGCCAGAAATGGACCACTAAAATAAAATACAACACTTAAATTTAAATTGATATCATTGAAAATAATTTTGCTTTACAGCCAGATGGGCATCATGAATAAAACTAAAAATAATTAAAATGAATTCACTATCTTTTTGCATACAGCCAGATGTGCACCATAACAAATAAACAATAACAAATAAAACAATACATAGAACTAAAACAATAAAAAACCCTGATATTTAAATCACCATAAAAAAAGAAAAACACTGAAATGCACTTCAAAATCACTATTCAAACACTTTTTGTATAAAACCAGTAGCGGACAACAAACAAAAAACTAATTAATTAATTAAAATACTGACATTGAAATCACTATTCACTGAAAAACTAATTTTGAATACAGCCAGATGAGCACAAAATGTAAATGAATAAATAAAATCGCATCAAAGACATAACAGCGGTGTTCATTCAGATCCGTTTAACATTGTTGTTTTGTGTCCTTTCTGGAGCTTTTCGCTGTACAGAAAAAAGCATTCTTCTAATTAACTCTGTGTCCAAGAGAACAGAACAGGTTTGTGAGGACAGAAGTGTTATTTTTGGGTGAACTGTGCCTGAATAAGTACATAAAGCACATTCCCAGCTGTATCCGCACCAGTCTAAAGAGAGCGGCTGAGGACGGAGCTGAGTGCGCCGGGAGCTTTACGCACAAACCATGAAGCGTCTGTCTGTCAACACATCTGTTTCAGGAAAACATCCTCTCAATGCCTCATTCTTGGTTCATTTACTCAAAAGCCGGAAGCATCGTGGCCGTGTTGCTGAAGACACACAGACGAAACCAGAGCGGAGACAAAGACACTGAGCAGGCAAAGCACAAGAGACAGACAGACAGACACGAGGTCAACTCGGGAGGGGAGAGAGACAGGGGTTAAACATCTTTAGAATCAGATCCTCGTTAATATTCATGATCGGTGTCAGTAATTGGTGAATTGTGAGCTGAATGCAGCACTGATTGGCTGATTGTGTTAATGAGTTAGTGTCCTTGTTAGTCCGATCTTATTAAACTCACACACATTCAGCTGCCATGGAGATGGTGTGAACGGTGAAGGAATGTGAACAAATGGAGAAGTGATAACGACAGAAAGCAGGAGTGAGTTTTAGCTGAAAGCTCGTTTAAGGTTTGAACCCTATTAAAGGTATATAGTTCTCCCAGAAATGAAACTTTGCTGAAAACGTTCTCAGCCTCGGGCCATCCAAGATGTAGATGAGTTTGTTTCTTCATCAGATTTGGAGAAATGTAGCATTACATCACTTGCTCACCAATGGATGTGAATGGGTGCCGTCAGAATGAGAGTCCAAACTGCTGATAAAAATATCACAATAATCTACAAGTAATCCACGCCACTCCAGTCTATAATCCATAATATCTCTTTCTCTAGTGAAAAAGTCATCTAGTCTGAATTAGGAGTGAAATATGCACAAATTAACCTCCGTTTACAAGCTGAAACTGTTTTACACCAACAGGGGATGTACTTTCACAGAAGGTTTTGAAGGATTATGGACTCGTATTTTGGCCAGAAGCGACATTAAAAGTCTTAATGATGGATTTATTTCTTACAAACACTCAGATTTTCACTTCACAATATATTAACTGATGGACTGGAGTGGTGTGGATTATTGTGATGTTTTTATCAGCTGTTTGGACTCTCATTCTGACGGCACCCATTCACTGCAGATGATCCACTGGTGAGCAAGTGATGCAATGCTACATTTCTCCAAATTTGAAGAAGAAACAAACTCGTCTACACCATGGATAACAATTTTTCATTTTTGGGTGAACTATTCCTCTTAAAAAGAGGTCTTAAAAAGTAAATACACAAAACTTTAAGTCAACAAATCAAAAAAATAAATAAATAAAACATTTAAATCGCTGTTTCAAACAATGCTGTAGCAAAGGTTTGACTATAACAGCCGACCGCTAGTGCTTTCTGTTTCGGAAAGGATCAATAAAACATAGTACTATCTTTATTTATCACATTAATATTTACACATCATAAATATACTAATTACCATAAACGTTTGAATGCAAAGCGCCCAAGCTGATATTAAATATAAATAGATTTGGCAAGTAACCAAAGCAGCAGTTGACCGCTTGAAGACTCGGTATCGGACGCACAGACAAAACATTATTACTGTCATTATTAATCACTGTTTGTAGATTTACACACGACAAGAGACCTAAATGACTTCTTGATTTAATAGTCTCTAACTTTCTAAGACAACTGGTCAAAAACAATAAACAAACATCTTGAGATGTGACGTTTTTAAACTTATATAAAAAAATAAACATCTAAAAGGACTAATGTTTGGCAAAATGTGACAAGAGTCAATTTAAACCGTTATTTTTATCAACAATTGTCATCCAAAAGTTTGAGTCGGTAAGATTTAAGTCTCTTCTTCTCACATAGACTGCATTTATTTAATCAAAAATACAGAAAAAGCTGTAATACTGTGAAATATTATTACAATTTTAAATACATTTTCTATTTGAATATATGTTAAAACGTTATTTTCAGCATCATTACTTCAGTCTTCAGTGTCACATGATCTTCAGAAATCATTATAATATGATGATTTGCTGCTCAACAAACATGTATGATAATCAGTGTTGATAATTTATAATATTATAAAAGTCTTTACTGCCACGTTTGATCAATTTAATGCATCACTGCTGAATAAAACTATTAATTTATTTAACAAACACAATCAACTTTTAATGGTAGTGTACATTAACCATCAACTGAAAGCAAATACATGTAAATACATAAATACTAATAAAGAAGGAGCAGAACTTGAGTGTGTGGTGTATGACCGGGTTTACAGTCTGTATCGACACAGAAACAACTATGCAATCAATAACTAACATTAATGCATAATATAATTCAAATGATAACACATCAGTAGTTAGAAAAGCTAGAAATGTGATGATCATTTCGAGAACAGGTGAAATGAGGACAGAAAAGAGAAAGAACACAACTCTTTCTGTATCTCTCCGTCTGTCTCTGCTTTCATGTCCTTGGCTATCGATCGAGGGCAGATCAAGGACATGTCGCCGCTGAATAATTCATTCACTGTAGACGTGTCACTCGCCTGCAGGTTACTCTAACGTTTGGCTCAGTAACCGCTTTCACTTTAGCTGTCATACAGGCCAACATAAATATCATCTTCATAAATCTTTTAACAGTACAGGACTCAAACCTGTTTATAAAATGCATAATATTGTCTCTCAAATCTGATCCATGTATGAAGTAGTTGTAAAACAGCAGAACACATATGATAGCACATTAACTACATTTTATATTAATGAGCCTATAATCTAATGATCTAATGGACTATATTAAAATAATTGTCATTTAAAAAAAAAAGGCATTGAACACTTTTGTCTTATATCATGTCGCTAATGTTGCCATTTTATAAAAGCAATAAGGTATGTTTATTTTATTTTGCTAAAAAATAATATTGAATTTAAAATGTTTAAATTTGTAATTTTATCTAACATTGCCATTTTATAAAATAAATGAGCCAATACGTTTATTTTAGTTGCTAAAATAAAATTATATTTATTTTATATCATTTAAATGTACATTTTTGTGTAATAATTTAATATTAATTAATTAATTTTTATACAGATTAAACTCTTGCCATTTAAAAAAAGCAATGAGTCAATAAGTTAATTTT
>CM049866.1:47386931-47454431 GCA_027474115.1 Schizopygopsis malacanthus | reverse complement strand
TTACAAGCTGATTGTGCATAGATCAGATCCTGAAGTTACAAAGACTAAAGTCTCAAAACCAAAGAGATATTCTTTATCAAAGTTAAGACTCGACCAAGCCGTTCTGCACCGGCTCTCTTCCCCCGTCTGCGTGTCCTGAAGCTTTTGACCAGCAAAAAATCTGAATAATCAAAATCCAGTAAAAGATTTTGTGCTGTATAAATCTTTACTATGACTTTTTATTCATTTAACATCCCTCCTGAATAAAGTATTAATAAAAAAAATAAAAGACAGAAAGAAAAAATGTACTGATCCCAAACTTTTGAATAGCATTGTATATTGTAACACAAAATGTATCTTTTAAATAAATGCTGTTGTTTTTTAACTTTTTATTAATCAGAGAATCCCCAAAAAATTTACTGATGCTGATACTGATACTGATACATTTTACTGATGCAAAACTTTTGAGCGGCAGTCTATGTATTTTTGTAGCCTATGTCATATTTGTAAATCCTGCTGTGTCCAAACGAAGCCTGTTCCCTTCACTTCAGCCGCTTGTTCTCTCTCATTAATACACCTGCTTTTAAACACACTGCGCTCTCTCTTTATCTACAGCTAATTACAGAAGATTATCTACTCGAGTGGAGTGCTAGAAGCTCCACACACACACGCACACACACACGCTCACACATACTCACACACACTCACAGACAGACACAGACACACACACACACGCACGCACGCACGCACACACACACTCTCACACATACTCACACACACTCACAGACAGACACAGACACACACACACGCGCGCGCGCGCACATTAATATTCTATCTATCTATCTATCTATCTATCTATCTATCTATCTATCTATCTATCTATCTATCTATCTATCTATCACACATCCAGCGTTGGAAGAAAGTGTCTGCTAAACAAATTACTAATGTAAATACATAACTTTATTTCTAAAATATTTACATAATTAAAAACACACATCTATTAAAACCTACAGACTTGAAGCAAGTAAAGATTCTCGTTTGACATGAAAAGAATTCAGCCAATCACAACAGAGATCATGTGCACAGACGTCTTAAAGCAACAGCAGCAAAACCAGCCTGTTTACTTCTAAGGGTCAGAGAGGCTGGACATTTGGTGCCAAATGATTTGAGTAACTTAAGCAGCTCCAGGGAAAAACCTTTGTACAAATCGAATATATGCTGTTATATAAGACTAAGCCTGTAAACCGCATTCAAACACAGAATTGTTGTGTGTGGGTTGCGACAGAGTTGCATAAATAACCTCATTATATAATCATTCAAATGATATGCATTTTTATGCAAATGCATGACCCAACAATATGTGTATTCACAGCAACAAACCACAGTGTCCCATTATCTTCTCAACACTAGACGTGTCTAACACAAGCTGCCCACACACTGAGTTGTATGTGTGTGTGTGTGTGTGTGTGTGTGTGTTTCAGGCCATGAGTGTGTAAGTTTGAACACAGCCAATAAAGAAACAAGCTTTTGTCACTGGGGTTTTAATTCCTGCTGATACTATAATCCAGATCACACCCACTGAGAACATGAACAACAAGCAGCACAGCAGTGTGTGTGTGTGTGTGTGTGTGTGTGTGTGTGTGTGTGTGTGTGTGTGTGTGTGTGTGTGTAAAAAACAGCATACTATTTTACTATGCATACTAACATTGCAGTATGCAACATACATACATTACTTCGAACTGACCGAGCAATCACACAGTTTGAATCAGCCGTAGCTCGAGCCAGACACACTGATTTTCCTTCACCAAACATTATTTGTATACTTTTTAAAATATAAAATGTTTATTTATTTTATGCCGGTGTCCGTCAGTGAATCTGCTGATGCACACCATGCTGCGTTGTCACGTTACACCCCTAATACACACATATATATATATTTGTATCACTGAAATATTAGTTGTTTTATTAATAGTTTGAATTACATTTTCATATATCTTGCATTTTCATTTTTGTTAAAGTATTAATTTAGCTTTTATTCTTAGTTAAAAAACAAATATCTATAGTTTTTTATTAATACTCATTTCAGTTTTAAACAAAATAAAACAAAATAAAAATAAATCTTTCCTTATTAGCTTGTTGCAATAAGAAGTAACTTTATTTTGTTTCAATTAAAGCTTATTTTATTTGAACACGTTTTAGTTAACTACAATAACCATGGTTTCAGTAAGATAAAAAAAAAGCAATTCATACTTTTATTCATAAAGGATGCATTAATTTGATCAAAAGTGACAGTAAAGACATTCATAATGTTAGAAAATATTTATATTTCAAATAAACACTGTCCTTTTGAACTTTCTATTCATCAAAGAAATCCTGTAAAATCAAATGAATCATGGTTTCCACAAAAATATGAAGCATCACACCTGTTTTCAACATTGATAATAATCATAAATGTTTCTTGAGCTCTAAATCAGCATGATTTCTGAAGAATCATGTGACAAGACTGGAGTAATGATACTGAAAATTCAGCTTTGGATCACAGGAATAAATGACATTATAAAATATACTCACATAGAATATTATTACATAGTAATATTTCACTGTTTTACTGTATTTATGATCAAATAAATGTAGCCTTGATGAGCAGAAGATATTTATTTTAAAAACATAAGAAAAAAATCTCACTGACCCCAATCTTTTCAATTTATAGTATATACTATGATGTGCAAATTTCAAAATACATATGTCATCCTTAGGCAGCATACAGTCTATATTGCTCAGTATGCAGTACACTAGACATTTACACTATTCACAGTGAAATACCAGTGTAAGTAGAACAACACACAACATGAATGAGTTTCATTCATAGACTCAAACTAACGGAGTATAAAGCGTCTGAGAGCCTCCGGCTGCGTTTACAACAGAAGATCCTCTCTCAGACACAACACAGTCGACAGTTAAATCCATTCAATCTAAATGCCACGATCGCAGAGGGAGCTTCAGCAAAGCCTCGCCAGAAAGGTGTGTGTGTGGCATGTTGTGTGTGTGAGGTGTGGTGTGTGTGTGTGTGTGTGTGTGTGTGTGTGTGTGTGTGTGTCTGTGTGTGTGTCTGTGTGTGTGTGTGTGTGTGTGTGGTGTATGTGTGTGTGTGTGTGTGTGTGTGTCCACTGCTCCAGTGTGTGTGTGTGTGTGTGTGTATGTGTCCACTGTCCAGGTGTGTGTGTGTGTGTGTGTGTGTGTGTGTGTGTGTGTGTGGTGTGAGTGTGTGTGTGTGTGTGTGTGTGTGTGTGTGTGTGCGTGTGTGTGTGTGTCCACTGTCCAGTGTGTGTGTGGTGTGTGTGTGTGTGTGTGTGTGTGTGTGTGTGTGTGTGTGTGCGTGTGTGTGTGTGTGTGTATGTGTGTGTGTGTCCACTGTGGTGTGTGTGTGTGTGTGTGTGTGTGTGTGTGTGTGTGTGTGTGACACGAAACCTGTCAGCAACACTTCAACACGCCATCAACACAAATCAATAAGAAATTAGATTATGCTATATTTTTAGACCATTATTATTTTCTGTATTAAGATGTATTTTTATGATAATTAAGCATGTTTAAGACCATTTCTCATTAGCACGCTGTAATGTGAAAAATAATCACTGCTATACTACAGTAAGTAATATTTATTTATTAATATTTTAAAATAATATATTAAAACAGTACTTGTTGTACTAATTTAATTTAAGTTCATTTAATTGAACAATTAGTTTCACCTAATGTTCATGAAAACAATTAACAGTTGTACTTTTTATGCAAAATATAGATTTCTAGGACTGATAAGTGATTTAAAAGGTAATTATTTATTTTTAATAACAGCATTTATTAGCTATGAAAAGCCACAAAAATACTTTTAATAGACACTTTTCCAAGTAATTCAAAACATATATATTTTTTTAATATATATTTTTTATCATTTTAAAATTAATTTACTAAATAATACACTAAATTCATAGCCCTAATAATATTTGATTTGTGTTGTTTTGATGCTGGAGTTAATTATGTCCCGAGCATCATGAGATTCACTCACATATTGATCCAGCGGCTGTAATCTGGCTCATGCTGATTCAAGCACTTCATACAGATACAAGCATATCAGACCGCACTTCAAAGTGTGTGTGTGTGTGTGTGTGTGTGTGAATACACTATCTCCGTCTCCGAGATCATTTGCTTTCCACATTATATCTGCCGCTGCTTTAATATTTGAGCGCAGCTATGTTGCTACTCCAGAGCCGAGCGCTTCCTGTTTGATTCTCATTCACTGGGCATTCTGGGTAATCACAAGCCTCCAGAGCAGCCGCAAATGGGCCAGAAGAACGTGCCAACAGCTAGAAGGCTTGTCCATTCAGACACGCTCTCTTTCTCTTCTCTCCGTGTCTTCTCCTTATTAGTCTGCTAGCTCTTCCTGGCTGAGTTAATTGCATGTGTGTGTGTTTGGCAAGCACTGAGTTTTACTCCAGCAACTAATTAACCAGGGAACGAGAGAAAGGGAAAAACATGTTTGAGGCGAAAAAGAGAGAGAAAGACCAAATAAGCCACCGGAACATCTGAGAAATATTGAATGAGTCAAGTGTAGTTTCAAGAGAAAGTTCACCAAACGTAGCGGTGCTGGGGAAGCTGCTTCATACAAACTACTAGTTACGTACGTAACCCCCGTTCCCTGATGGAGGGAACGGAGACGTTATGTCGTGACGACATAGGGGATTTACTTGGAAGCCCCGAACATCTCTGACTAAGAGAAAACGCCAATGAAATTGGCTAGTGGATTTTGCATACCTGAGCCACTCCCCGTGCATACGGGTATAAAAGGGCGACAGGTGCATCCACTCATTAGGTTTTACGCTGAGGAGCCGAGACGAGTCCCTGGCAACCAGCGATGGTTCAAGATTGTGGCATGGGGACATAACGTCTCCGTTCCCTCCATCAGGGAACGGGGGTTACGTACGTAACCTAGACGTTCCCTATCTGTCGGTCACTACGAGTTATGTCGTGACGACATAGGGGTCCTATGGAAAGCGCCACAAGCTGAACCCCGTCACAACCTTGTGGCATGCAGATGTTGACAAGCGAGTGCGTGACAGACAAATGCCATGCAAGAGGTTGCAACCTTCCTACCGCTCCAGTGCAAATTCGCTAACCTTGGTGCCCACCGGGACCACTGAGTACATCGCTGCTGGAGATAGCCAAGCCGCTGTTCCTTTCCCCACGGAATCGGAAGGGATTTCGACCTTCAGTGAAAGACAGCTTCAGGTCTTTCCTATTTGTTGTTTACAGCTTGTCGTAACGGCAGGGAAGCGAGCCTTCCAGAGAAGGGCGCTACGGAGGCCACATCCTGCCCGAAGGGAGGTAACATGTGGAGACACTGATATGGACTGGCCCAGGCTTGGGGCAGTACTACATACGACTGGACTCTGGGGCAGATCCTACCTAGGAGTAGGGAGGAGGGCTGCCAGCAGAACCTGACAGAAGCTCTGTCACAGGGAAGACACGGGTTTACCGTGAGGGAAACCTTACCGTGGAAGAATACACATATGGGATTACCCGAAGGGGAATCAGGCCATACGGCCACCTAGCCCAGTACAGGGGCTGACCGGAGACCCGGGCGAGCTAACACCAGTACTGGGCCTGGCGTCAGACTGCTCCGCCCAGTCTGACTGCCGGGGGTGCTTGGAGGATTCCACCAGGGTTCACCGTCCGGGGAACTGAACTGGGGGAGAAAAAGGCGCTCGTATCCCCGGGTGAGGGGGAATGGCGCAGCAAGCGTGACACCGGCCAGTTCTTCCCGCCAATCACTTACCCAACACACGGGAAGAAACTGGCTCAACGCGGAGATTGTAGAATCTTGCGAAGGTGTTCGGTGTCGCCCAGCCCGCAGCTCTGCAGATGTCTGCCAAAGAGGCGCCGTGCGCCAACGCATGGGAGGAGGCAACACTCCTGGTGGAGTGAGCCCTCACCCCCAGGGGGCACGGCTCGCCTTGCGACTGGTACGCCAAGGCGACGGCCTCCACTATCCAGTGGGCCAACCTCTGTTTGGAGACAGCCTTCCCTTTCTGCTGCCCTCCGTGGCAGACAAAGAGCTGCTCGGAGCTTCTGATGCTCCGGGTGCGGGTCACGTATATGCGCAATGCTCTTACGGGACACAGCAACGCTAAGGCTGGATCTGCCTCCTCCGAGGGCAGTGCTTGCAGGTTCACCACCTGATCGCGGAAGGGCGTGGTGGGAACCTTGGGCACGTATCCAGGCCGGGGTCTCAAGACAACGTGAGAGTAGACCGGCCCGAACACAAGGCACTCTTCGCTTACCGAAAATGCCTGGAGGTCCCCGACCCGTTTGATGGAAGTGAGCGCGGTCAGGAGCGCTGTCTTAAGAGACAGGAACTTCAGCTCGACTGAGTCCAGCGGCTCAAAGGGGCCCCTCTGAAGTCCAGCCAGGACGATAGAGAGGTCCCAAGAGGGCACAAGGGGAGGCCTGGAGGGATTCATCCTCCTGGCCCCCTTCAGGAACCTCACGATGAGATCATGCTTTCCCAGGGACCGGCCGTCCACTGCATCGTGGTGAGCCGCAATAGCGGCTACATACACTTTCAAGGTGGAGGGTGACAGCCTACGCTCCAACCTTTCTTGCAGGAAAGAAAGCACTACTCCGATCGTGCATCTTCGGGGGTCTTCTCGGCGAGAAGAACACCAGGTCGCGAACAGACTCCATTTCAGTGCGTAGGTTTGCCTTGTTGAAGGAGCTCTAGCCTGAATGATGGTCTCTACCACCGCCGGTGGTAGACCAGTCAAGTCTGCCGCGTCCCGTCCAGGAGCCACACATGGAGGTTCCATAGATCTGGACGCGGGTGCCATATGGTGCCGAGCCCCTGAGAAAGGAGGTCCTTCCTCAGAGGAATGCGCCAGGGAGGTGCTGTCGCGAGGGAAATGAGTTCGGGAAACCAGGTCCGGGTGGGCCAATGGGGCGCAACCAGCAGGACCTGCTCCTCGTCCTCCCTGAGCTTGCACAATGTCTGTGCGAGTAGGCTCACTGGGGGAAACGCATACTTGCGTAAGGCCCGAGGCCAGCTGTGTGCCAGTGCGTCTGTGCCGAGGGGGCCCTCGGTCAGGGAGAAGTACAGCTGGCAGTGGGAGGACTCGGGGGAGGCAAACAGGTCTACCTGAGCTTCCCCGAATCGACTCCAGATCAGCCGGATCGTCTCGGGATGGAGTCGCCACTCTCCGGGGAACGTGAGCTGTCGTGAGAGCGCGTCGGCCGCACGATTGAGCTGCCCCGGGATGTGAACAGCACGCAGTGACTTGAACTGCGTGTGACTCCAGAGGAGGAGATGGCGGGCGAGCTGTGACATGCGGTGTGATCGTATACCCCCCAGCCGGTTGATATACGAGACCGCCGCAGTGTTGTCCGTGCGGACTAGCACGTGCTTGCCCAACAGCAGTGGCCGGAACTGCCGCAAGGCTAAATGCACTGCCCACAGCTCCAGGCAGTTGATGTGCCAAAGCAGTCGGGGCCCTGTCCAGAGCCCCGAGGCTGCCTGCCCGTTGCATGTAGCGCCCCAGCCCGTGCTGGAGGCATCTGTTGTGACAACAGTATGCCGGGACACTTGTTCTAAGGGCACCCCGGCCCGTAGAAAGGCAAGGTCTGTCCAGGGGCTGAGGGAGCGGCGACACTGCTGGGAGATACCTACTCGCAGTGTACCGCGGCGCCATGCCCACCTCGGGACCCGGGAGTGTAGCCAGTGCTGAAGTGGTCTCATATGAAGCAATCCGAGCGGCGTGACTGCAGCTGCGGATGCCATATGCCCCAGGAGCCTCTGAAACTGTTTCAGTGGTACCACATTCCTGCCTCTGAAGGAACTCAGGCAGTTCAGCACTGCTTGGGCACGTTCCTCCGTGAGGCGTGCCGTCATACTCACCGAGTCTAACTCCACACCGAGAAAAGAGATTCTCTGCACCGGGGAGAGCTTGCTCTTTTCCCAGTTGACCCGAAGCCCCAACTGGCTGAGGTGCCGGAGCACCAAGTCCCTGTGATCGCCCAACTGCTCTCTGGATTGGGCTAGGATAAGCCAATCGTCGAGGTAGTTGAGGATCCTGACGCCCACTTCCCGTAACGGGGTAAGGGCGCCCTCTACAACCTTCGTGAACACACGGGGAGACAGGGAGAGCCCGAAGGGGAGGACCCTGTACTGCCATGCCCGACCTTCGAACGCAAACCGTAGAAACGGTCTGTGTCGCGGAAGGATCGAAACGTGAAAGTAAGCGTCCTTCAGGTCGATCGCTGCAAACCAATCCTGGGGCTGAATGCATTTGATCATGCGCCTGTGCGTCAGCATCTTGAACGGGAGCTTGTGCAAAGCCCGGTTCAAGACTCGCAGATCCAGGATTGGCCGAAGGCCACCACCTTTCTTGGGTACGATGAAGTAAGGGCTGTAAAACCCCTGCCTCATCTCGGCTGGAGGGACCGGCTCGATTGCATCCTTTGCCAGGAGGACAGCAATCTCCTCGCGCAAGACAGGGGCGTTCCGGACTGCCACCGACGTCTCGAGAACGCCGTTGAACTTGGGAGGTCGCCTGGCGAACTGAATCGCGTAGCCGAGTCGAATTGTGCGCGTGAGCCAGCGAGACAGGCTGGGCAGCGTGAGCCACGCCTCCAGTCGCTGTGCAAGCGGCTCCAACGGCACAATCGACGTACCTGTGGTAGTGCAGCGAAAGGGAGTAAGGGTGGATGGCACAGAAGGCGGTGCGTTCTGAGGCATCCTCACCAAACTCCCTGGGTCCCGAACGGGACTGGCCAGAGGTGCGTGGGGAGGAATGTCGTCCCCGAACCGTACTCTCTTGGCTACTGGCAAAATGGGTCGTGGGCGAGAGTGAGGAGGCAGGGCGTCGCACACTGTCGTCCCATGGACCTGAGAACCCGGAGGAAATGGAAATTGCTCTTTCTTTGAGAAAGTGGGTACCGCTGGCCCTTGGACCAGCGGCGGAACAGAAACAAAACGAAACAGAAGATTCTCCTCCCGGCCCTCCACCGGGGGAAGGAGCGGCGCTGTTCTCGCCGTCTCCTGAGAAAGAGCAAACTCCAACATCTCCGGGTTGCCCGCGTCAGGGCCGCTTCGTCGATTTCCTGGACGACTTGGGGCCTGGCTGGGACGCGGGGGGCGCCGCTCTCCTGCGAGAGGCTCGACGCACCGGCCTATGTGTCGATTCGGCCTGGGGCGGAGCAGCTCTGGAGGACGCAGGAGGGCGCCCACGGCGACGGGCAGACTGAGGCCTGGCCCCGGGGGCAGCGGTGGATGGTGCCTCACGCCGGGGCAGGATGTGCTGGATCGCCTCGGTCTGCTGCTGTACCGCCGAGAACTGCTGGGCGAAGCCCTCGACGGTGTCGCCGAACAGCCCTCCCTGGGAGATGGGGGCGTCGAGAAAGCGTGCTTTGTCGACGTCCTTCATCTCTGCCAGGTTGAGCCAGAGATGGCGCTCCTGGACCACCATGGTGGACATCGCCTTCCCGAGGGACCGCGCCGTGACTTTCGTCGCTCGTAGAGCGAGGTCAGTCGCCGTGCGCAGCTCCTGCATCAACCCCGGGTCGGTACTACCCTCGTGCACCTGTTTGAGCGCCTTGGCTTGGTGAACCTGCAGGATAGCCATGGCGTGCAGGGCGGAGGCTGCCTGGCCCGCAGCACTGTAAGCTTTGGCCGCGAGAGCGGCTGTCAGCTTACAGGCCTTGGACGGGAGACGCGGACGGTTCCTCCAAGTGGCGGCGTTTCGTGGGCACAAGTGCACCGCGACCGCTCTCTCCACCTGGGGAATGCCCGCGTACCCCCTGGCCACTCCGCCGTCGAGGGTAGTGAGGACGGAGGAGGCGGACGAGCGGCTTCTGGCCGTGAAAGGGGCCATCCACGAACTCGTCAGCTCCTCATGCACCTCCGGGAAGAAAGGCACCGGGGCAGGGCGCGGTTGTGAGCCGCGCCCCGCTCCGAGAAACCAATCGTTCAGCCGTGAGGGCTCGGGACTGGGCGGTCTGTTGACCTCCAGCCCGATGCTCACGGCTGCCCGGGCAAGCATGGCCGTCAGCTCTGGGTCCGGTGCGGCGGTGGCGACAACACCCGAGGGGGGCAGCCCCACCGCACCTTCATCCTCAGAGGACGTGAACCCATCCCCCGATGCTGCGATCGACATCCTATCTACAGATGGCGCACCGAATGAAATGCTGGGCGCCCCGTGGGACAGACCAGCGAAATCACCCGGGAACCGGACGGGATGTTCGCTGCGTGAGGAGTAAGAGGTCCGTGGGGGCGTGCCCGGCGGAGAGGCTCTTACTGTAACCCTCAGATCTCCCAGAGCGTCAGCCGGCGATCCTCTGCTCGAGCCAGAGAGATCAGCACGGGTGGCGGCAGAGGGTGCCAATCCTTTCATAAAGGAAAGGCGAGATCGCAGCGAAATCATGCTCATACGCCCACAACAGACGCATGAGTCATCCACGAACGCAGCTTCAGCGTGTCGGCGGCCCAGACACTGAAGACAACGATCGTGTCCGTCATCCGCAGACAGAAAACGACCGCAACCAGAAGGACACGGACGAAACGGCATCTTGAAAAAGACGCGATCGTCCGTGATTTGCTCTTTTAGAATTTGCTCTCTCAGTTGAAGTGCCCAGGGGAATCGCTGATGAGAGGGACTCCGCTGATCGCACCGTTACGCCAACCGGGAACAAAACAAAGATGAACGGCTTTGTGGAGATCAGCACTCTTCTCATCCACTCGGCTCCGAAGCAAAAATCTAATGAGTGGATGCACCTGTCGCCCTTTTATACCCGTATGCACGGGGAGTGGCTCAGGTATGCAAAATCCACTAGCCAATTTCATTGGCGTTTTCTCTTAGTCAGAGATGTTCGGGGCTTCCAAGTAAATCCCCTATGTCGTCACGACATAACTCGTAGTGACCGACAGATAGGGAACTACTAGTTACACTGCTGCTATTATTATTGTCATTACTACACACCTACTATTTTGGTCAGCTATAGCTACATTACAAGATATTAACAAAACACAGCTGTTGCGATGAACGTTATAAATGAAAGTATTAATTGTCAAGCACATAAACAATGATTAGTTAGGGAATTAACCTTACATTTACAAAACTCTAAACGTTCTAAATACAAAATAAAAACAGCTTATTTTACATACTTGAATAATATTTATTAAATATTAATTAGTAAATGTTTTGTGTGTGCATATAGTATATTCCATTGGAGTATATATATATATATATATATATTTATAATCTCCATCCTCAGTACTGTGCTGTATTTTGTTAAGTTGGGAGTCAATACTTTGCTTCACCAGAGGAGGCGCTAGCAGCACAGGCACTACAGGTGTTTCCATCATAATGAAGTCCTGCATCAGTCTGTATAATATTAATGATGATCACGGCGACCCCTAATGTTTTTCTTGGCGTTTAAAGAGGCATCCGAGTGTGTGTCAGCGCCGGTCTCAGGAGACTCACGCCACTTCAGTCAGAGGCCTGTAAATTAGCCTCGACCGCGGCGTCAGTTCCCTCCTCTCACTGGCACACCTCCAAACACACTAAATCACACCGATAACACCATACAGCGGCTGTTTGAGAGGCACACGGAGAGAGACACTCACGTCTGCGTTCTCTAATTTAGCTGCGATCACTCGTCGGCCCTCTAAATGATCAAAAACTAATTCAGCCTGTGACTCACTGCCATTAAACAGAGCAAAAACATTGTGCGATGATAGTGAGTGTGGATTTCCCTGGAGAGGTGTAGCCAGACCGTGTGCTGTGTGTTAACTAGAGAGCCATGCTTTTTAATAAATCAATGTTTATGTAAGTGACAAAATAATATAAAACCCTCGCAGAGCAATTCACCAAACGTGCACACACACACACACACACACACACACACACAGGCTGTGTTCAAAATACCATACAATATTTCTATTACACTAATACCATAATACTGTTTCTGTCACATGCATACTGAGCACAATATGTGAATTTTCTCTTAAGAAGTGCAGTAGAAAATTTTAAGCATAAGATATCCCACAATGCATTTCACTCAATCTTTAATTTACAAAAGATTTAGAAGCAGCATCAACATCAACCCTTTTTAATGTTTATCTTTTTTAATCAGAATTTGAAAAAAATTATTTAATAATAAATAATATTAATAAAATATTTAAAATAATACATTTAAATTTGGTAATTTTTTTAATTAGATTTATTTTTTAATTCAAGTTTGTGCAAATTATTATAATTTTTTTTCAAATTCGGATAAAAAATGAATACAAAAATCTTGAATAAAAAAAATAAGCCACCCGGAATCAAAAAATACAAATCTTCCATTGACAAATTCAGATTGTTTAGCTTATTTATCATTATAATATGAAATATTGAATATCAATATTGAATGATCCAGTTTACAAAACACCTATATTTACATTTATTTTGTAATATTTTCTTTATTTACGTTATTTGTGAACTTTAAAAAAAAAAAAATCATATTATAATAGTTATTAATAATATGTAAAATAAAGATATATAATATAATACATATTTCATATATACATTTATAATTAGAAGTCAATTTAAAGTAAAAAATATTTTAAACAGTTTTCATATTTTATGTATTTATGTAAATAATAATTTATTGAATTTAGTGAGGTCATATGACAATGCAGCAATCGGTTTCAAATATGTATTGCTTCATAAAGCACATTGTTTCACATACTGCACAGTATTTTCCATTCAGAAACATACGTCAGAGCGGGAAAAGTCAAGCTAACGAGACACCTAGTGAGAGAGCACAAATATACAGCATAAAGCATAAAAGACAAGATAAAAACAGTGAACTTGGGAGACGTGTTCAAGGAGAGCAGAGATAAAAGGATCTGACGCTAAAGTCAGAGGATGAAAGAAGAACAAATAGGGATAAAAATACCAAAAACAGAAATAAACAAGGCACGCGCGAAGACATGCAGTCAAGATCACAATAGTTCATATCTCAGCGTGAAGGAAGTGACTGTATCTCACAGCTGATTGGCTGAGCTCTGACCCACACAGCCACCAATGGCGTTCAAACAGCCGCTAGCCTCAGGTGAGGCTCATTAGCATGATTAATGAGCTCAGCACTTATTAGCGCCATACAGCCGAATGTACAGCTTGTTCATTTACGTAGTATCAGACATTCTGAAGCGCACTTCCAAAACCTAGCGAGACGCCTACTTAGACAGCATTCATCCGGCGCGCTCCCTGTTCCACAGGCAGGTGGAAAATAACACAGCCGCAAGAAACCTCGTTAAGACACTAATCTAACGCAGCATTGCATCCTTCACGAAGAAAACAGTGTGACAAGATACAGTAAGTGAATACTTTAAGATGGTGGAAGGCAACTATACTTAATTACGCATTGAACAGTTTGAATATAAGCCGTATATAATGTACACAAAATCAATCTGTACTATGTATCTTTATGCTAATTAGAGTATTACGCCGTTAGCATGTAATCATCATACTTTGTTGTAGTAAATTGAGTGTTTTGAATTAATTCTAAAAGTATCATTAAAAAAGATTAACTGAAATAAAAACAGACTATTTTACTAATTTGTATGCGTAACATATTTTTAAGGCGTATTAGAGTATTGCAATAAAACGTAAACAACTAAACATAAAACGACAACATGCTAACGTCATGCTATAATAAAATCAACTGAAAGTACCGTTTCTCCTGTAGTTCTTCTGAGTATTTCTATTTAATCACATGCTAACTTCAAACTATTGGAATATAAATAGTACAAAAATGCAATATTTTATTCAGAACTTGTCTGTATATGTATTTTTATGTTAATTTGAGTATTGTGTTGTTAGCTTAGCAATATGCTATCATTAACTCTTCCAAAATCAATTTTAGTATTCTTGTAAACCGAGCAGTTTTGCATCGATACTGAAAATAATTGATGAAATAGTTAAACTTTTTAGTTAGATTGAACTATGTTTTTACTCATTTGTATGAGAAACTTATATTTTAAGGCTTATTATAATATAGTAAAGTAAACAACAACATGCTAACGTCATCCTATAATCAACTGAAAGTGTGATTTCTCATGAGTATCGCTGTTTAGCAATTCTCTATCAAACTGCTGCAATATAAGTTTAAAATGCACATCTTAGTAGCATTTTATCATCAAACTCTTAGAGAATCATATTTAGCATTCTTCAATGGAGTTGTTTCATATCGATACTGAAAATAATTAATGAAATAGTTCAATTTAACTGAAATGATCAACTCATTTTTTTTTAATAATTTGTATGCTAAACATGTTTTTAAGGCTTACTAGTTTCGCAATGTAAACACAACATCCCACGCTAATGTCATGCTTCGATTCAATCAAGTGAAAGTGCTGTTTCTCCAGTAGTTCTCGTGAGTATTGCTATTTAGTCACATGCTAGCAACAAACTATTGGAATATAAATAGTTAAAACTGCAATTTTATTCAAAACGTATCTGTTCTCTGTATTTGATGCTAATTTGAGTATCGCATTGTTAGCCTAGTAGCATTTTATTAAACCCTTACAGAATCAATTTTAGTATTCGTGTAAATAGAGCATAGATACTGGAAATAATTGATAAAATATTTAAATCTAACTAAAAGATTTACTATTTTAATAACTATTTGTTTGTATGTATAACATACTTTTAAGGCTTAGAGTATCACAATGTAAATGACAACATGCTAACCTTGCTATGATAAAATCAGTTTACAGTTCACTGTTTCTGTAGCTTGCTAATCATTGAAATGCAAGTAGTAAAAATGTTTACTCCGAACGTGTCCGTACTATGTATTTTTATGCTGAATATTGTGCTTTTAGCTTATCGTAGCATGCTTACATCAAACTAATTAAATTATAAAGAAGACTTTTACTCATAATTTGTATGTGCAACATACTTTTAAGGCTTATTAGAATATGTAAAATTGACAACATGCTAATATCCCACTATAATAATAAATTGAAAACATTGTTTCTCTTGTAGTTCTCATCATCGATATTTAGCAACATGCTAACATCAAACTATTTGTAAAGTTCTTGTGCCATTTTGTAGCTTGTTGGATCAATACTGAAACCTATTTTACCCAAAACTTGTGCACGCTTTGTGTGTCCAATGTTTATTAGAGTATCACATCATTAGATTACCAATATGCTAATTTACCGCAGTCAATTAAGAGTCGGTTCTCATGAGTAGAGCTCTTTGTGAGGTTCACCTGCCATGCAGAGCTGCTGCCTATGAAGTGCACTACAAATAACTCACTTATGAGATTTGGCTGACCAAGTTGGCAGTCGCTAGCGTGACGGCTCACTAGTGTTTTGGAACCGAGCTTGAGAGAACCTACTGGCTCTCATTACGACTTGAAAGAGAGAGCATGCGAGAATGCAACACACCGCTGTGTCTGTAGCTGCCCCGGAGCCTGTGGCAAATCCATGCTATGATGGGCATTACCCACACTCCCTGGCAGGTGCTCAACCGCTTGCAGTGGGTTGGTCAAATATATAATGCATCTCTCAACACACACACACACACATGCACACACTCTGACAGATACCTCTTGTCAGGGGTGGTTTCTTGACTGGGCGGTACTTCCTGTAGGTCGGGCAGATTGGCAAAGTCGTCCTGCTCGGCCAATCCGATGGCGAGAGAGAGAACAACCATTTTTCCTTCCCTTAACCAAGAGAATGACACATAAAGAGAGAGCAGTAAAGTGCAGAAAGTAAGAGTTGAGAGCAAGAGGAAACACAAGGAGAAACCGTTAGTAGGTAGATATTATTAGTGTTGAGTTTGGGATATCAGCCCCGTTCCTCAGACCGCACTGCACACGTTCTGTTTTACAGCAGCTGATTTACATGATGCACCTTAAAGACTCAAGATCCTCAAGGAGCCACGTGTGCCACCCTCAGAACTAGTTCAAATAAACACCTTGTATTCAGGCCCAATCACAGACTTCTCATTACCCAGTTGTACATGTACATACATTATTAGGGGCTGTGACGGGGGCAGATTATTTTGTATTTGGTTTCAAAACAAGGTCCATAGCTCATTGTATTTTCCTGCGTTCAAATCTGCCAATCTAAAGGAAACGGTGTGTATGGCGTTTGAGGTAATTCGTGAATTAGCATAGATTTATAGTCTATATAAATAAAACAATTTGCAACTGTTACTATTATTACACTTGTATACAAAACGTTGTATTATGCTTGTTATCGAGTGTTTGATGTCACGTGCACTACCACCAGTGGCAATAGACAAGTCACAGGCGACTGTCACAGCCCTATACATTATCTATTATTATGTGAAGAAACTTTGCAGCTCTAGATGTGAACGCAGCTTTTCGTTAAAGGGATAGTTCACCCAAAAATATAAATTCATTATTTACTCACTGCCAGGTTGTTTCAGGTTTGTCCCCATTGACTTCCATAGTATTTTCTCCCTACGATGGAGGTCAGTGGCTACCGGCAATTATTCAAAATAACATCTTTTGTGTTCAACAGAAGAAAGTCCTACAGGTATGGAAACCATATGTATAGATAGATAGATTTCCCCATTTGACCGCTCCAAGCACTTAGACGAGTCCGCCATCAACAGTTAACTTGGCGTCATTCACCATAAAAGTCAATGAATATTCGAGGATGCCACAATCCTGCACAGCCCAATCGTTGTGAGCCAGGATTTAAATAGTGTTTGCAGCGTGCTTCTGTATTCGGTTCACTGTCAAACTGACGAAGATGTTTTCTTAATTTGCTGGTGTTTTTTTCCATTTGCACATGTTGTCCAAGTTGCAACGTGTTGAGCTCTCTCGGCCATGGTACTCAAGGGTTCGCACACCATCGCTGTGCAGGATTTTGGCATATTCATTGATTATTATGGTATGATATATGATGACAGAATTAGCATTTTTGGGTGAACTATCCCTTTAAGGCCTGTTCACACAAAGAATGATACCTATAAGGATAAGTACAATGATAAATATAATGGCGTCCACACTAATCATGTTCAGTTTATCATAAGCATACTGCAGTTTTGTCTGCTGTTGCTATAAATGTTCTTTAATTGTTCTTTAATATCAGGTGGAATTTGATTGGTTGTCAATGTTTTTACCATTTACAACTATATCGGCCATCTGTGTTATTATCGTTATAACTATATATATTTTAGTATAACATTTATTGTTAAGTCATGATTTGTTCGTGAATACGCAGATTTCACACACGATTGTCTGCATACACACACTTAAGACCAAAGTATGCTTCGGTTTTTATGTGTACGCAAGGGTCGGTGTATTTGTGATGCAAATGTTGTCATCGGAATAGTATCTGTTTTTTTGTACTTCGTAAGCAGAGGTCGCACATGCGCATTGACTAGGTTTTGCACTAATCGGTTGTTCCACAATCTAGCAGCACTGTTTCACAGTAGAAAACGACACTAAAGAGACGGAACAAATTTTCACAAATTCACGTTTTACACAGATGATAATATATTTTCAAGCCTCCAAAATGCCGTCTTCATGTAGATGAATGGCCAAAACACATAAAAAGTTATATTTTTAGTTGAAAACCTGTCATGTAAACACACCCGTTGATCTGAAGAGACCCGTTGATCTCAACATTTAAGGCCTGTTAGCACCAGGAAAGAACTAATAACAGTTTTTTTATGCTAAAATGTGAGATTGTGTTTTGTTCATGTTATTGTCAGACAAATCGAATGTTCAGCTAAAACAAGTAAAATCTTTGTCAGATGGGTTGTATTTTATGTTAAACCAAGGTAAATTGGTACTGCTGTTTTTAAACAAAATCAATATTTAAATTCAAATTTGTTTGTATATTTAATGTTAGGTTGTAATTTGCTTTAAAGCACAATCATGCGTTTTGTTAATGTTTAGGTATGTAAATTCAAATCAAACAACATTTTAAGTATGTGTTGTGTGAATAGTTCTCCAGTCATTCCTGCCGTGTTTAGAGCATCTCTCAGTGTGTGAACAGGCCTGTAAACACTCAAACACACACACATTGATTTACTGTCCTCTTCACATTGTCTGGATCGTCTCTCTGCACGTCTCGCTCTCTCCCTCTTTCACTGATGTTTTCATCCCTCTCTTCAGTCTTAATTGAGGGCCGTTAGAGATCTGGACTAATTGTTTCTATTTGAGAGTGCCGTGTGTGTGTGTGTGTGTGTGTGTGTGTGTGTGTGTGTGTGTGTGTGTGTGTGTGTGTGTGTGTGTGTGTGTGTGTGTGTGTGTGTGTGTGTGTGTGTGTGTGTGTGTGTGTGTGTGAGGTGTCAGCACTGAGCTGCTGCTTTCTGGGTCACTGCTCACCCTCTATCTCCTCTTCTCTTCTCTACTCTTTCTTACATTCTTCATTTTTCTCTCTCCTTACAAATCCCCCTCATCTCTGAGCCTCAACCTCTCTCTAATATCCTGCTATTAAACTATCTGCCGCACCACATATTGTTACAAACCAATATTTAATATATTTTTTATTATATTTTAGAATGTTTTTTTTTATACACACAAAAAAGTATGTGTATGTATATATAATAAATATTTTTTATATATTCCATGTATAAGAATATTCCATATTGTTCTCTATATTACATTTCTTAAGTTAATTATTAGAATTAAAAAAAAATATTTAGCAAATGTCAAAATGATTTTTTTTATACTACTCTATATTATACAATTTTTCATGTTATTCATATGTTGTGATGCATAAAATTGTTTATACAATTTAACGCAACAAATGTTACTTTAACTAATTAAATAGTTGATTCATGAAAATATTCAGGCCAGATATTTTTACATACATTCTTCAAAATATCTCCCTTTATTTTCCCCAAAAATTGACCAGCACACAGGTTTGAAACACATGAGGGTGAGTTCTTCTACGTCCTAACCTCGTCATATGTTATTATTAAACTTATTATGATCTCTTGTTCCACACTTCCTTTCCTTCTCCTCCCATCTAAAGTGGTTTTAATACTCTTCATTCCTCCCCCACCACTAACCCCATCTTCCATTTCTCTTCTCTCTTCTGCTGTAAATCTATCCGTTCCTTCATATTCTCCTGGGCTTCCCTCCATTTTGGCACACTCCGGCTATTTTTACCTTTCAGAATTGGCTGCAAAAAATAGCTCCTGGCTGGTGCGACTACACACTCGCACACGTACGACACACACTCGTGTGCGCAACAGACAGTAATCATTGTCAAAGCAATAAAAAGAGGCAGTTTTCCGGTGAGAGCCGGACGGGCGAATGTACACAGGACTATCGCTGACCACTGATAACACTCCAACAACCCTCAATTACACCCCACCTCCCCTTCCTCTCTTTCTTTCTTCATCCTCCCTTTCTTGTTCTGCTTTTCTCTGTCTCTGTGTCAGACCCAAGGCCATGTATGTGTGTCAATGACACCCCCCTTTAATCAGCGGAGATGAAATATTTAGTCTTCCCAGCATAAGCGGAACAAGGATGTTTTGGAAATAACATACTTCCATACTATTTTTGCAGTATGCATATTGTTCACAGATTGTAAATTCTCTGTATGCATGAAATAATTTACTGCTTTTGCTAAAATACACAATATGCAAATCGCAAGTTCTACTGTATTCCACAATGCATTTAACTTAATATTTTGAATACAAAACAATATCATCGGCCCTTATTTAGTCTCTTTCTCTAGGTCATTATTATAGGGTTTCTGCAGGTAAATTAACACTTTCTTAAAGACCTTTATAAGACCAAGTAAAGCAAATATAAGGAATTAATAGAAGAGAACACAATATAGTCTCTAAATAATAAATGTCTATTTTCAACTTCGACTGAAAATACAACTTCTAACAGATCTTAGCATATCATTAATTAATAAAACGTATTGCTTCAAATGTTCTTAACCAGTATTTTTGCTTTTTTAAAGTCCTGTTTTACATTAAAAATGTCTAAATATTCTGATCTCAGGATACATTGACTTTGAGAAGCAAAGTCTTGTTTTCTGAGACATTCAAAATGAACTTTATAAATGAGTTTAATAAATAAAACACAAACAAATATGTGCCAGTGGGCTCGGTGAAATCAAATCTAAATTAAACATGGAACATCATTTCATGTGATGACAGTGTATAGCATACTTGAAACATAACAATGCTCATAGAAACACTGCATATAGAAATGTTCCAGTTATCCGTACTAGAAATGAAAAGACAAATGTTGTAGGTCATCCGACATTAAATGCATACAGAAAATCTCCAGAGCATCTATAATACTGCAAACGGCAGTGATAATAATAGTAGTATGCGTTTCTTAAACCTTGACTCAGACTCTATTTCCCCATTTTCTTTCTCTTTTCTTCCTTTGGCTTGGAGTAACAATCCATTTTGAGAGTAATGATTCGGAGGACAGAAAATCAATGCTTCCGGGTCAATGTGAATCTGCAGCGAAGACTTTAACCTCAACACCTGACTGCGTATTAAACGCAATCAAACACACATACAACAAACTGTGGAAACAAACGTATATCCAAACACACACTTAATGGAATAGTTCACCAAAAAATATACCCCCCCCCCCCCCATGACAGACTTTCTTAACAGAAACGTTACAATTTGATTTGTAAGCAGCTTTTCCCCCAATACGTTATTATGTAATTATATAAATTATTGCGTCTCCAAAGGCAGACAAAAATTGTTCATACAACTTGTGTGCTATATTATAAGTCTTCTGAACTTTTACGCAGTACTTTGACTACTGTTATAGTACATTTTGTCCAAAGAACAGCATCAACATACAGGTTTGGAACAACGTGACCGTGAGTAAATGATGACCGTAATTAGATTAAAACAGAAATAAAGCAACATACATATTAGATTAAAAACTTCAACTTAATGAAAAATAGAAATGATGCAAATAACTGCAACAAGCCGAAGTACTAACATTTCTAAAATAAGCTTAATAGAAATACAAAAAAACTATAAAAAATTATAAAAGCACATAAAATTAATAAAACATAACTAAATTGAAAACTGAAAATATTAAAATAAAAGCTAATTAAAACATGAGTAAATACTATAACAACATATAAATAACATTAAATACTACTTCAATCACTGGACAGAACCGGAAAAACAAGACGATGACAAGACGTATGAAGAATACATATCAAGCACAAGAAGTGCATCTGAAAAATGAGTGTAAATATCATGTGGCACAGTTGAACTGCCATAATGGCATTTGTAGAAAATATCCAGCAGCTTTTCACTAAAGTCATTTTCAAACCTGTCATAAAAGCTGTTGACCTAGCAGCGCGTGAAGACACCTAGCTATTCATCACTGAATCGCTGTGTTTAAATGTGAAAATTACAGGCCTTCTCTCGCTCCGACCCGTTTAGGAAAGCCTCTATTATAATTCAATTAAATGCGTCACAACAGAGCAAAATGTTGCATTCGCACAACTGCAGCAGGCTTACAAACTCAACCACGTTACATCACTTGAGAACCATGAAATCCATCAATCACGCCGATTTGCTGTGTGTTCACGTGTGGATAATCTTAGGAAATTAGATGATGTTCAGTCGCCTTAATTGTTTGTCATTTGAGCTTAGACCTGCTCTCCCTTCCTCCGCAGGTCACGCAGTGGCAGGTGGAGAGATTTACAGAGACGGAGTTAAACAGCGTTATATAAACCCAACCAGAGCGTCTATTGAAGACCTGTAGCCCCTGTCAAGCCGTTGTTATGTGCTGCGGTCGCTTGATAGTCTGCAGTCCTGTTGACTCAATAAGTCACGGTTATTCTAAGGCATTATGTTTTAGACTCCGAATAAACAACCCTGTTTGAAAACAAAAGACTGAACATAAGTGTAACAAAGGGATATTAAAAGGATGGCGGACAAAACAATTGAATATTGTTGCCATCATTTACTCACTCTTACGCCATTCCAAAACCCATATGATTTTTTCTTATATGAAAAGCAAAATCTGTAAAATAGCTTATGTAAAATATATGTGAAAATCAAATTAGCATATGTGCATTTTAAAACTTGTAATGTAATGGTAATCCATGTTTTGCAACCGAAAGTGCAACGGTTTAATTTAAAAACGCAACATTTGTGAACTATAGTGTAAATTAGACTTGCATAGAAGTATAAATATGACTTTAGAAGACTTTGCATATAGTACACAAATTGTATGGATTACTTTTATGGTATTTAGAAGACAAACTGTTGTGGAATTACATACATGATGATAAAAATTACATTTTGAAGTGAACCGTGAACTGAACATTTTGAAGGAAGCACATTAAACGTTCATGAACACACTCATACACAGGCAAACACATGCCCAAACACAAAGACATGTGCTGACACACATGCATAATATTAGTCCCGGTACCATATCTCCAGCGGTCCCCTGAGGTCCTAAAATGTGACATTCAAACTAGCTGAGGCAGGCCACACACAAGGCAATATTCAGCCATATAAAACAGAACGTCACAAAACAGCACATCAGTGCAGAGCGCTGAGGGAGGGGAGTGATATTCTGCTGCGGGGCTGAAATATAGTGTGACAGAATGAACGACTGTCTGACAGGGTCTGGAGACAGACCGGTGTAGAGGAAGAGAGACAGAGGTGCAGGAACAGACATGAGGATGAAATAGAAGAGGCACTCAGATCATTTTCAGCTGAACTCTGGGAGATTTATACTGTTTTAATAGCTCTATTATTTACAGTGCTAAAACAGGGCTAGTATTCATGAAGCATCACAGAGAAAGGGAACTGATGTAGTCTGAGATATTTCTCAAATAATGCACAAGCTCTCAAAAATGTATGCAAAATTTGTATCTTTAATTTCACCCAAAACTAAATTATTTATTTTGTGGAATACAAAATAAGATGTTTTAGAGAGTGATGATTTACCACTGCTCTTTTCCTTACAATAAAAAATTAATGATGATGGACACCTTTGAGCTTTAAAAAAGACAAAAAGCATCATAAAAGTAGTTTTATAAATCACATGATATCTTTGTACAAAGACCAGACTACAATATATGTAATGATATGAAATCTGTTAGACACGTCTTGATATGGTATATTTGAATATACAAGAATGCAAATACAATTTCAGAGTCGTGGCGAACCTTTGTAACAAATATGGCTTATATTTTGGTCTGCTCCAAACACAAAGTTATAATTTTGCTTCAAAAGATTTGGAAAGCAGTGCAAGAGTCAGCTGGATCCGTGTAATGGTGCTTCTTTAATCACTTTTGTAGCTGTACAGGCCCAAGTTACTGTATGCCTTTATTTAATGGAAAAGAGCAGTGTGATCATTCTGCTAAACTTCTCTTTTTCTGTTCTACTGAAGAAAGAAAGCCGTATAGGTTTCGAACGACTTGTAGATTAGTCAATGTCAATATTTTAACTTTTGGGTGAAAATGTCCAATTATTCCTATTCCTACCCCCCCCCCCCCAAAAAAACTGCACAATTTCCATGTCTTAAATCACACAAACCTATTTCAGATAATCAGCTTCCTAACCACTGTCCTAAACAATTGGTAAATTACTTCGACAAGACTGATAAAGTTAGGACATGCACATGGACAGGACAAAAAGGCATGCACAGGACAGACCCACACAGGAAGTGACTTACAGGAAGGATTTAACGTCCAGGCCTCGTTTCGTTATCTGGCCCATCATGTGATCCACGCTGCCAGGATTCCCGTGAGAGGCCCGCCCCCCGGCACCTGCCGGACTGCCCCTGGAGCTCCTTGATCCAGCCCCGCCCCCTCCCCCAGGCCCCGCGCCTCCACCCCCTCCGCTGCCCGGCTGGGTGTGTAGCTGACCCAGACTCTGGGAGATGGGCGGCCTGCTGGCCAAATTTGGGGCCGGAGCCTTGTATCAAGGGTTGCTGGAGGCTCTGCTGACGCAGCAACGTGCGAGGCCGAGGCATCGCCTCCATCGACGGGACGTCGTCCAAAGTCTCGACCGAGGAGAGGGCGTGGTCGGACAAACTGTGTGGGCAGAGCAGGAGAGAGGGCAAGGAGTGAGAAGAAGGGCGAGAGCGACAGAGGGAGGGACGAGGAAGAAGGAGGAGAGAAGGTGGGACAAGAACAAAAGGGCGATGACGAGGAGAAGGATCCGAGGAGGATTTGGAAGGGGTCGGAGGAGGAGCAGGGGATACAGATTGGCATGGAGGAAGGGGAGTCGACAGGTTGAAAGGAAAGAGTTTGGAATCCGGGTGAAGGAGAGTCAGGGAGTCAGTCGAAGACAGGCGAGGTGATAACGGAGACATAGAGGAGGACGAGAGGTTCAGGGACGGATGGGGGCAGAACGGAACAGCCAGAGGAGAAAAGGACAACGAAAAGATGGTCTCATCAGGAGGAGAAGGGGGTAAAGAAGCAGAAGGAGGAGGAGGAGGCGGAGTGCGAGGTGTCGATGGGAAGAGGAGGAAAAGGAGAAAAAAAGAAAAAAGCGTCAAACAGAGGCAGTAGCCACCGTAACACAGGTAGCAGAAGAGACCACAGCCGCCCTGGTCTGCGTGAGTCTGGAAGTGTGCGTGTGCATGTCCGTTCCCGGCCCGAGCGCGACTTCCCTGAGCCGACGGCGAGCGGTGAGCGTGCCCATGTGTCTGGGAGGCGTGTGAGGACTGCTTGCGGCCCGCTCCCGTGCGTGCTTGAGTGGATCTCGGTGTGTGATGCATCTGCCCTGAACGACCGTGCGCATGTGTGTGCCGCGGCGTGTGTGGCGTCAGTCGGCCGCCACCGGTTCTTCCGGGAGACTGTTTTTTGGTCTGTTGAGAGCCTCCCATCTTCACGCATCCCTCTCCTCCCTTTCTTCTCTTAACTTTGCATGTCGTTTCTTGCGACACTCGTTTTAAGTAACGCCCACGCCCCCCTGTGTCCCTTCAGCAGCCAACCAACTACGCTGGCTCATCCGTCATTCTTTTGTCCTCTCCGCCCCTCCCTTCGCAATTACATCCCTCTGTTTCGCTCATTAGCCCTGTTTCACTCTGATCTCAAAACTGTGTCAAATACACCTCGGAAACTTCACAATGAGTTTCAGCCGAGCTGAAAACACGATTCCTACAAAGATTCCCTGGCTATTGTTTCCCATTTCAGCTTGCTCAATCTCCACAATCCACACTCTCAGACAAAATGTGCACAAATTGTACCTTTAGGGTACAACAGCTTGTCACATGGGCAGTAACCTTAAAGGAGCAATGCTGCTCATGGAGGGCCACTGTCCTGCAGAGTTTAGCCCAATTAAACACAGCTGAACCCGTTAATAAAGGTCTTTAGGCTTGAAACTGCCAGGCAGATGTATTGGGGCAAGTTGGAGCTTAAGTATACAGGACGTTGGCCCTCCAGGAACAGGTTAGGACACCCCTGCCTTAAAGGGACATCTCTGAAACTGTATTTACCCCTAAAAGGTTCATACTAGCACCTTAAATGGTACATACTACTCTAATGTAGTAATGTGCACCTTTTAAGAGTAGACGGGTGACAAGTGTCAAGCTCCTGTAGCCCTAAAGAGACATGTTTTGCATATTTCGTTTTTACAGTGCCTGTCAGTGAACATTTTAAAGAATTCATTAAACACATTTCAGAGTGATTTAGAGCTGAATGTAATACGTTTATGGGACGTGACAAACTTGCTCCAGTGGAAGAAAGCCATCCTGATATTAATCTTGGCATGAAAAGGCATTCACATCCCATTTTACTGCTGTAATGTGACATATTTTTATGTTAAACAGGATATTTAATGAGGAAATTCTGCATTCAAATACAAGTGATTTTGGTAGTAAAAACATTCAAGAATTTTTCACTTCACAGGAGATATTTTTCATGGTTTTGCATAATCATAAAGAGCACATTAGGTGTGTAATTGATGCTTTTTACATGAAATTTAGTCGAGTGAACTGGTAGAAATTTATTTTACAGTCCTATTCCGTGTCTATATACTATGTACTTATAATAGTAGTTACAATAACTGGGTTATAACTAACCTACTCCCTAAACCTAACCTTTAAGGTGAGCCATGAAGTTACCTTATATTACAGTACTTTCTTACGTACACGTAAGTGCACATACTGTCAAAATAAAGTGGCCATGTGTTCATGTGGCCCTTCGACTTGTAAATCAAATCATTTGGACAGGACCTGAAGACAACAAACTCAATTCTTGAGCTTTTTGACCTGCATATGCAGAGTAAAGATCAAGTTCACTATCCAGAGCATCCCAATGGTTGCACTTCTTTTTCAAACCGATCCAAATTTGTTATTATTGCTCTATCCTTGACATCAAATGACTGTTAACTTCTGTTAATACTTTATAATCCCTGTATTACATTCAACAGTAGCCTAAAAATGACTAAATATTTATTTGACTAAGTTAATATTATCTTCTTATTCAGTGTCTTATATTAAAATTTTTCCTTTCACCCTTCACAGTAGGACCAGGGACATGTATTAATAAAGTAAACGGGGACATATTTGTTTTCATGTTGACATTAATGAGCTGGCAGAGAGCATGACTGGCACCGGCTCAACTGGTTTAGCAGGTAAAGGGCATCAGGTAGTTGCAGGACAAACACCAGGGGGCAAAACAAGCTTAGTGGAGAACAAGATGTAGGCAAGAAAGAGACACAGAGGAAGAGAGAGAACGGGAAAAGGGTGTGTGAGACACAAACACAAGAGACAGACACATATAGCTGCCTTAAAATAGAATCCAATTACTGATGGAGAAAAACGGAGGGCGTGTTGAGAGAGAGAAGGAGAGAAGAACGAGGAATGGTGGTATGGATGGGGTGTGAGAAGAGAGAATATGTGAGGTGCTGGAGGAGAGGAGGTGTAAGCGAAGGGTGTGAAGAAAACTTAAATTGAGCCCCCTGTGTGTATATGTGCGCAACACTTGCTGTGTGAACGTCTACACACAAGCGGCACACGCATACAAGTGGCGTTGTAGCAGCTCTGGGTTTGTTTTGGTTTGGAGAGGTTGCGTTTGGTACTTATTCATGTCTCGTCTTGTTCGTTTGTTCATTCCTTTGGTGTGTCTTGTTAATTAGTCTCAATACAATCAACATGAAATGTTCCTGCCATTATTTTGCACAATTCATCAATGGTCCGCCTCTAAAATGACAAGTTTTGCTATTCAGTGGCTGCTTTTCGCAATCCAGTTCACAAATCTGAAGGATAAAATAATAAATATATTGTGAAATATGTTGTAAAGAGCGTTGTTTAATGAAATATGCTTTCATAAATGCAAAAAATAGACAATATAAAAGGTATTTAGATACAATATACAAAAATGGCCCAAAATATTTGACGAAATATGCTGCGTGGCTTAATTACATATGCTTTTCAAACCTTTGCTTGCAAAAAATATATTACAAAATATATTTCCAATCATAAAATATGTTTTTGGGAAATGAAAAAAATAACAATTAAATGTATTTGGATCCTGAATTACAAGTAACTAAAACTTACATACAACATATGTAAATATGTTGTAAACTATGTTAGAAATATATTTGTATCCAATATGCAATATGTTTTTTTATTTTTAAACATGTTTTTTTTTTATTGTGGGTTTTATTTATTTATTTATTTTTTGCTGTATGGAAAGTCTCATATCATTTTTCTTTTCAGACCGAATATTATTTTACTCTGAAATACACCAGATTGCAGAAGTAAAATGGGTTGAAAAGGGCATTTCACTTTGACTATAAAGGTGTAGTTGTTAGTAACACTGTAAAACGCTCTATTCACAGTTTTCCTTGTTATTTCCCTGTGTCAGTTTATGTTTAGTCATATATTTTATGGGCTCTTGTTTATGTAGACCAATGTCTCAAATGCCGACCTCAGCCTTTGCTGTCCTCACTTAAATGAGAAAATGCTCCATAAGAGGCGCTCCTAAAAACTCTCCTGAATCTACTGCTACAAATAGGACACGCTGCCATGGTGTGGACTTCATGGACACATGCAAAAGTCAGCATGAAGTGCATCATTCGGGACAGGGCCACAGATTTGTTTTGTCACATTTAGCTGAAATCAATCTGTCTGGGTTCTCTAAACGTTTCTCACCAATGTAATGATATTTCCTCCTCTCCCAGGATTCGCTTCACACTCCTGACAAATATAAATGTTAGGATCCTCTGAAATATTAAGCACATTTATAGGACGTTTAATGCATTAATATTTTGTTCTGCACAGTGTCACTTGTCGCCGATTAAGATGGAAACTTTGTGTTTATCATCTCCAGCTATTGAAACGGCTTCTATAAAACTTTAACCATATACTGACAGCTCTGAAAAATCTGGTGTTCAGAAACTCAGACAAATTTATTGAAACTCAGACAATTTTATGGAAATTTGTCATCGAAACGCATCATATTTTCCCATCTGATTGTGATTACAGTTTATTACAGCTCACTGGAATACTTGATTCTGGTTAAATGTGACTTTCTGCAGTCAAATATACTGTACATCTAATCAGTGTTGTGGGTAACGCATTACAAGTAACGCAAGTAACGTAATATTACCTTTTTCAAGGAACTAGTAAAGTAACGCATTACTTTTTAATTTACAAGAATATCTGTTACTTTTCTCCATTTACTTGACTGATGCGCTGTGTGAACATGATCTTACTGTAGATCTAATCTAGACTAAATATGAATGTGTATTAATTCATCCCACTCGCAAAAAACAGATTCAGTATTCATCAAAATGAATTAAAACAGTGAAATGCAAACTCAGAATATGATGCAAGCCTGCAATAATTAAATATGTTAAACAACACAAATATATCTAATCTCATTTTATTAATCAATGTCTTTGCTGCTGACCTTTGATGATCCAGTTCAACCATATTAATAAGCAAACATTACTTTAGATAAACTAACAATTGTGCTTCATTGTTTTTTATTACTGAAGAGTGTTGAACTTCTCCTGTGTTCTTCTGTTCAGACGTGATTTACTCGTCCTTCAGTCTGAGGTTTATTCATTACACTTTTTGGTGTGAAAGGCTTTTATATTTGCTTTAAAAATAACTTATTGTATTAAAAACAAACAATCAAGCCCTGCTCATATTTAAAAAATAACGCAAAAAGTAATATAACGCATTACTTTCCATAAAAATTAACTAAGTAACGTAATTTAGTTACTTTTTTAGGGAGTAAAGCAATATTGTAATGCATTACTTTTAAAAGTAGCTTTCCCCAACACTGCTTATAATGCATGTTAGCTTCAAATATCTTTCTTCTCCCAAAATATAATGAAATCAAGATGGAATGCTATTTGCTACTAATTTAGCTTCATCAGGAAGTGAATGAATGATGCATTTATATAGCGCTTTATTGTGCATTGTTGTACACCCAAAGCACTTTACAATCATGTGGGGGGGGGGCTCTATCCTCAACCACCATCAGTGTATGCCAGTGCGCTCACCACACACCAGCTACAGGTGGAGAGGAGAGAGAGTCATAGAGACAATCAAGTGTATGCGCTCACCACACACCAGCTACAGGTGGAGAGGAGAGAGAGTCATAGAGCCAATCAAGTGTATGCGCTCACCACACACCAGCTACAGGTGGAGAGGAGAGAGAGTCATAGAGACAATCAAGTGTATGCGCTCACCACACACCAGCTACAGGTGGAGAGGAGAGAGAGTCATAGAGACAATCAAGTGTATGCTCTCACCACACACCAGCTACAGGTGGAGAGAGAGAGAGTCATAGAGACAATCAAGTGTATGCGCTCACCACACACCAGCTACAGGTGGAGAGGAGAGAGAGTCATAGAGCCAATCAAGTGTATGCGCTCACCACACACCAGCTACAGGTGGAGAGGAGAGAGAGTCATAGAGACAATCAAGTGTATGCGCTCACCACACACCAGCTACAGGTGGAGAGGAGAGAGAGTCATAGAGACAATCAAGTGTATGCGCTCACCACACACCAGCTACAGGTGGAGAGGAGAGAGAGTCATAGAGCCAATCAAGTGTATGCGCTCACCACACACCAGCTACAGGTGGAGAGGAGAGAGAGTCATAGAGACAATCAAGTGTATGCGCTCACCACACACCAGCTACAGGTGGAGAGGAGAGAGAGACATAGAGACAATCAAGTGTATGCTCTCACCACACACCAGCTACAGGTGGAGAGGAGAGAGAGTCATAGAGTCAATCAAGTGTATGCTCTCACCACACACCAGCTACAGGTGGAGAGGAGAGAGAGAGTCATAGAGTCAATCAAGTGTATGCGCTCACCACACACCAGCTACAGGTGGAGAGGAGAGAGAGTCATAGAGACGAATCAAGTGTATGCGCTCACCACACACCAGCTACAGGTGGAGAGAGAGAGAGTCATAGAGCCAATCAAGTGTATGCGCTCACCACACACCAGTTACAGGTGGAGAGGAGAGAGAGAGGAGGCCATGATAGACAAGGGCCAGTGGAGGGAATTTGGCCAGGACACCGGGGTTACACCCCTACTCTTTACGAGAAGTGCCATGGGATTTTTAATGACCACAGAGAGTCAGGACCTCGGTTTAACGTCTCATCCGAAAGATGGTGCTTTTTGACAGTATAGTGTCCCCGTCACTATACTGGGGCGTTAGGACCCACACAGACCACAGGGTGAGCACCCCCTGCTGGTCTCACTAACACCTCTTCCAGCAGCAACCTAGTTTTCCCAGGAGGTCTCCCATCCAGGTACTGACCAGGCTCAACCCTGCGTAGCTTCAGTTGGCAACCGGTCTTGGGCTGCAGGGTGATTCAAAATTCAGCTTTGATTCACATAAATAAATTAAACTTTAAAATATATTCAAATAGAAAACAGTTATTTTAAATTGTGATGGATTTTAACTATTACTGTTTTTACAATCTGAAGTGACTAGATTGTGAACAGATAAATCATTCTAATATGATGATTTGCTGCTCAAGAAAAAAATCTGATTATTATTATGCTGAAAACAATTGAGAAGTGGAAAATATGAATATGGCAACATAAAACGAAATGTTCCCTTTGTTTTTTGTATGTTTATAATTATATATAATCAATATTCCCTGTCCATTTGTTTGCTGTATAAAACAGTCAGCCAGTCGTTATAGTAAAATAACCCTCCTCAGGCCGATACAAGACCCTATTATCCCTTGCATATTGTATTTGCAGACTGAATCAGGTGCATGATATCACCAGTTATGCCGCCTTTTGAGTCATTGCTTTGGCTTTTATGTTTTATAATGGACTGAAATGAGCTATCGCCGCTTCTGAGTGTTTCTAAGTGTGTGTGAGTCAGTCGTATGGATCCTGCTATTATTAGACTGCAGGGCGGCCTGAAATCTCAGCAAAGCGCAGACCCACACAAAGGCATTTTTAACTTTCTTAAACATCTCACACACACATCACATCTCTCTTTCTTGTCCCCTGTGGGCTCGACTCACTTGCCGTTCTTGAAGTCTCCCGAATGCAGGCGGCTTTGTACCGTCTGCCACCTGCCGGCTTTAATGCCCCCCATCATCATGTTCCTCATGCTGTCGCTGTGTGACGGCCCCCCTCCGTCCCCCAATCCACCCCCCGCGGCCCCTTTCTGGCCCCCGGGCACCGTCCCACTGAGGGAGCCAGGAGAAAGAGAGCCGGGGAGATGGAAGGAATGAGAGGAAAAAGGTGGAAAAAGACGAACATTGGGAGAGAAGAAACGGTTACAGGTTTGGATAAATCACAATCATTTATCCCATGAGAGTGTTGCATGTGTGACCTCACAGCGACTACATACACAAGTCACCCTGAGTAACACCAAGTGCAGCTCCTCCTCTAGGGGGCATAACAGAGCCTAGTTTTACCAGGTAGTGCAAGTGATTTCTCTCAAGTCACTCTTAAAAATAAAGCTTCTTTACTGGCCTTGATGCTTCCATGAAGAACCTTTAACATCCATGGAACCTTTATGGTTCTTTATAGTAAAAGAAGGCCTTTTAGATGTTTCAAATATGGTTCTTTTAAGAACTGTTCACTGAACGCTTCTATGGGAAACCAAAAATGGTTCTTCTGTGGAAGTGAAAAAAAAAACACTTTTGGAACATTTATTTTTAAAAGTGTAGAAAAATAATTTTGGTTCCACAAAGAACTTTTTAAAATAACCATCCCAATAGTGTTAAGAACATTTTAAGCATCCAAACAACGCTTTTTTCCCGCTATAAACTCCAAAAGCTGGATTGAAGCCATAAAAGAACCATTTCTGGTTAATCAAAGAATCATTGTTTTCTAAGTGTGAAGAACATTTTAATCCTCTAAAGAACCTTCCGCCACTATTAAGAACCTTTGTGGAATAGATGTTGAAGATTCTTCATGGAATCATTAATGCCAATAAGAACCTTTTATTTTTAAGAGTGTAAATCTGTGGCGTACAAATGGACTTACAACATTGCTTCAAATAACCACATTTGTACTTCACATGCTTCACATTAATGACACTCATAAATGTTGCAGACTTCACGCAGACTCATAAAATTTGACGAGTTACTTTTGTCATCAATATTTATAATCATGGTCACCACTTTGTGGACCTGGTGAAAGTCATCATGCAGTTATTAAGAGATTTATGTAACACTGCTGCACCGCTCAAACACAACATCAACACAAACAAGGTCAAAAACCACAGGAGAACAGCAAAAAGAGCTTTAAGAGACAAAGCCGGCAGCCGCAGACTGCCACAAAACCAGATGAGGAACTGATGTCACGCTTCAAATCAGTACTGCTACTACGAATTATACTTATATGTGTGTGTGTGTCTGTATACTTTATATGTATAATAATATAGAACATTTTAAAATATACAAATAATAATAATTCAGTCTGATACCAATTAACCAATAATTATTTTGGTGTTATGACAAATAACTAACCAAACTGATGATGTTGATGATACTATTAATAATTATAATTCATATAAGACATTCATCAGGATGCACCTTTATTACAATTATGGCAGACATGACAATATTTATTTTAATGTTATGGCCAATAAATAATAAACAGCTGATATAAAATTCTATACTAAGTTGTCTAAATAATGTTTTATATGCTATAAATGGATTTAGGCATCGCAACATTATGTACAGTAAGAAAAATGGTTATTAATTTTGTGATTTGCTAGAGATTAAATTTAAATTATTCTTAAATTATTAGTGTAAATGTTAGATCAAGACCAATGTAAAAAGGTAAAAGGAGTTTGCACAATTAAATATCCAAATTCAGAGAATATTTACTTTAAAAAAAAAACTCTTTAATTAGCCAATGACTAATATTGTGCATCCCGAAATACAAGCATCTACTATATTGTGACAAGATGGATGATAATATAATTGATATATAAACTGATATAATATTGATTTGAAAACGTTATATGATCTGATAGGTTGCGATCACTAAACCAAATGCAGAAGACAACAATGGATGTAAAGTCATGCAAAAGAACAATCTCCTTCAAGACATATTTTTTCTATTTAATTCTAAAGTCTAAATGAAGGATTAAATGCTGCAATCTAGACTACATGTGTGACAAAGCGTCTGTTCCCAGTCGGTTTAGTTTCAGTCTGCGGCTTCCGTCTCAAATAGCCGAGCTTCAGTGCAGCGGTGTGCAAACACCCCACACCGTTTAATCCAGCAGGTCATCGCCTGAGCCACGCGGCTAACATGTTAATCTACACCGGCCGCCCCATCTGAACCCCTCCGTGCGTCTGCCGCCGGGTTTGATGGACAAGCGTGTTTAAAGCTCTTTCTGGGAAGCGGCGGGCGAAACCTGTCTGGATTAGGCCGGCGAGGGTTGAGCGCTGGAGGAATCAGGAGGGCTAGAGGGACACATCCAGCCCCAGAAAGAGCACAGAGGCAAAACAACACAGTCTCAAAACAAGGTGAACCGGGGGTTACCACACCACAATCAGACTGTAACGGTCAACCCTCAACGGGAGCGTTACACGCTACTGACGCCATCTTTCTCTCTTTGTTTACTGTTATTGTTGCTGTAGGGCGGGAGGGTTGTCCGTCTCCATGGTAACACCCCATGGGGGGGGAGGAGGGGGGGAAGGGGGTAGGAGGGGGGTGAAAGGTTAAAGGTCATAAGCTAAGAAGAGACAAGCAGGGCTGTAGGGTAATGAGGGACGTTTAGTGTCCGATTTTGGTAAAACTAAATGGATTTGAAGAAAAATATCACGTCTGGTGATTTTGAGCTAAACTGTGCAATACATTGATAATGTCCCTGCAGTCCTGCAAAGCGTACAGAACATCAATGTGGAATAAATAACATAAAATCTGCATAATGACTTTCATTCAAATTATAAACTTAAATGTGAAGTGTGTGATTTCTGCGTCACGAGCGACAAATAAACTGATTTAAATTCTGTTGGGTGCCACATAAGGTAACTATTAAAGCTGTCAAAATCATTTTCTTTAACTCAAATCAAATCAAATATTAGAGGAAAAACTTAAAAACTGAAATAAAGATGTTTTAGAAAAAAAATTAAACTGATATGAAGATATTTAAGTTGAAGTGCTAAAATTACTAAAACTGAAAGAAAAAATGTGAGCAAAATAAAAACGAATAAAATGGCAAAATAAAAATAAAATGAAAACTAATAAAATAAAACCAAATTAAAATAATTTTCAATAAATACTATAATAACTTATAAATAATACTAACACTTAATTTTGCATGATTTCAATAAGTCAGTAATTATTTCCATTTTATAGCAGATAAACAAATTATCAATATTATGAAACAATTAAAAAATTATGAAACTATTAAAACATCAAAATATTATAATATACAATATGAAAGATGACAAATATTCCTTTTGAAGTGTTCGACAGCAAATAAGACCCCTTGAAGAAATGAGTGTTTTAAATCTAAACATCAGTAAGGGCAGATAAGAAAGTTAAATATCACTTATTAATATTATAAAATTATATATATATATATATGAGTTCAATGTCACATCCTTCTGGAAGAGTGTGTTGGGTTGTGATGCTTCCTCATCGTTACAGCCCTGCCAGTGATCAGGGTGCGGTTGAGTCGTTGGGTAACAGGTGAGATGGGGTACAGTTATATATGGCTTGTGTTAGGGGAAGGTTAGTTTTAGCCTACAGTCTACTCACTGACCGTCTGACACATACTACACAAAAACAGCTGTTTCAATGCATTTCCTTTGCTTCATCTGTGTGTGTGTGTGTGTGTGTGTGTGCGCGTATATTTATATTACAATATAATGTAGATGCATATATGTTTAATAAATCTAATACATGTGTTATGTACACACACACACACACAACCAAATATATAATACATAATTGTTACTTTCCTTATAATGTATTATAATTTGTATTTTATTTATAAAAATGTTACAAATAAATGTTACATACATTATAATTTGACTAACTTTAAAAATGTACTATTTTTTTAATATAATAAAGTATTAATTAAAGTTTTTATTTTATATTCAATACATACACATATATAAATGTATACATTAATTTATAAATATATCTATATACAATGTACTTGTATACTGTATGTTAAATCAATATAATGAATAATAACATTCTTTATATATAATTTTTTACAAAAACCTATAACTTAAAATATATTTTGGAAAAAATATGAATAAATAAAATGTAATATTTAAAATAAAACTTTTAATAAAATATGTAATTGTATATAATTTATACTATTATTAATAATTAATACATAAGTATTTTTTTATATAGCCCACTGCACACCAAATTACACAGATGAGCTCTAGCACTGCGAACTAGACTGTTTTGATATCGCAGCCGACTAAAATGAGCTGAATTAGCGCATTGTCAAATCTGTGAGAGAAAACAGCAACTGTGCAGCAGAATGCAAGTTATTTCACGAGTCAGCGAAAAACTGCGGATGGACTGACACGTACTTATTCATTTGTTTCTCATTCGGTTCTGAACGTAAATCTAGAATGACACTTTCACGTTATTGACAATATGAATCATTTGCAAGGAGCATATTTGTGACTCTGGACCACAAAACCAGTCATAAGGGTCAGTTTTTTTATTGAGATTTATACATCATTTGAAAACATAATAAAAAGCTTTCCATTGATGTATGATTTGTTATGATAGGACAATATTTGGCTGAAATACAACTATTTGCAAAATCTGGAATCTGAGGGTGCAAAAAATCTTTGAGAGAAAATCGCCTTTAAAGTTGACTAAATTAAGTTCTTAGCAATGCATATTACTAATCAAAGTATTAATATATTTACAGTATATCTTCATGGAACATGATCTTTATATTACTAGAAGAAAAATCAATCATTTTGACCCATACAATGTATTGTTGGCTATTGCTACAAATATACCCGTGCTGCTTATGACTGCTTTTGTGCTCCAGGGTCACATATTATGGCGCTATTTGCACTTTTGGGTCACTTTATATGTCAGTCAGACGGTGGTTTTGAATGCAGTAATCCGACTCTAGACAGATCTGGGGTGTGAGAGGTGAGGGTTAGGGTTGGGGTGTGGTATGAGCTGTGGGTCAGGGGTTTGTGTCTCTTACCGGCCTGAACAGAGACTCACTTGAGTGTGAGGCGCGGATCTCCGTAAGGGGCATAAGGAGAAATGTTTAGTACAAACTCCTTGGGCGGGTATGAGCTCCAGCGCTGCTGTACTGAACTGCTGTCATTGTTATTCCAAAAGTCTCTGTCTAAATCACTGAAGAGACACACATACATGTCATTAGAGCATCAGCCATCTTTCCTCCATCAGTCTACACACAGCCGATCTCCTGATCCGGGACAGTGAAAGAGGAATTCACCATTCAGAAGGAGTGCAAAGACAGTTTTATGAGCAAACAGGGAAATAAAAACAGAGCCGATGCATCCATAAGGCAGCAGAGCAGAAACGAGCGAGATTATAACCTGTGCATTCATTAGTTTTACCAAAAGCATAAAGGAGAGAAAGAGAGAGATAAAAAGCTGTAAAGCATTAACCAAAACACATTAAATATAATCAACACAATATCAGATGCAATTCACGTTTGGCTTAAGAAAATAAATAATTGCATGGGTGGAGAGAAACACGAAAGCTCAGATGAACCTGATATTGGGAGGAAAGGTCATTAATGTCAAGTTAGAATTTCAAAAATAGCTTCAAGAAAAAAAAAAAAAAATTTTTCAGTTATAAACACAGATTTCCACAAACACCTGCAAGCTTCAAATCCAAAGAAGAACTCATTAGTTCAAAGCAGCAGCTGCAATGTCACGAAGCACACAACACAGTCAAAACATCGCACCGACTTTAACCGGCGCGGGTCTCCGAGAATAACCGTCCCGCAAATAAGGAGGCGTGTGATCAGCCGCCGAGCAAAAGAATGGAAACGCAGCGTCCCGCTGAGCTCAAACATCCCTCATCCTCAGTCAAACGCTTTCAGAGTCACCGTCAGTGTAAGAGCGCATTGGCTGGGAGAGGATGCGTAATGAATGATTGCTCATTATGAATGCAGCTGATTGGTCTCATACTTGTCTTTTTTCTTCAAAGCAAGTTTAGACCGATCAACTGAACGGTGAAATCATGACTTTAATGCAGTGCCGGTCCGTGAGGGAAATTTGTAAGAGGCTGATACAGAACAACACTGAACAAATAAATACAAGATTGCAGTAGACTTCCCATTTTTTGTTTATTGTCTTAATAATATTAGTTATCAACATTAATAATAAGACAACATGCATATTTTTGCTGACATGCCATTATTTATTATTTTGTATAAGTCAAATTCAAATGTATATATATATATATATATATATAATATGCCAATATTCTATTATCTTTTTTTTAATAAAATGCATATAATATATATATTTATATAATAATACTGTTATTATTACATATACATACATAAATACAAGTTTTTGTATGTACTATCATTTATTATTTGTCTTATGTTTATTTTCATAACAATTATGTATGTATGTATGTATATATATATATATATATATAGATAGATAATTTATTTTATAAACAAAATGTATATTATAACAATATTACATATAATTACACACACACATATATATATATATATATATATATATTATTATTATTAATATTATTAAACATACATGCATGTACATTATATTATATATATACACATATATATATACATAATAATAACAATAAACAATTATATGCGCACACACACACATTGCTTATTGTTGGTATTCTATTACTTATCATGTTAATAAATAAATAAAAATATATATACACAAGTAAAAAAAAAAATGTATTTCCTATTATTTATTGTTTTTACACTTTTTTCATAATTATAATAAATTGTATTTATTATTTTGTGTGTGTATGTGTGTGTGTATATATTTATATAATGCTCAAGTACACAGATAATCTTTCCCTGGTATCTTAATTTTGACAATAAATAATGTAATAATCTTTCTGAACACCAACCCAACGCTTGTCAATATGGAGGATGAAACATTACATTTATGAACTCCTGAGATTTTTTATTTTTTATTATTATTATTATTATTATTATTATTATTATAATTATTATTATTAAAAAAGTGATGTTAAAGAATTTAATCGCCTAATTGAAATCAATCAATTTGCTAATTAAAATTCTCTGGGCTATAACACAACAACAACAAATGCTTTTAATACTTGTAATAAAATGTTATATATGTGTACATTATATAGATCTCGGTTAGACATTAGTATGTAAATGAATGAAATGAACGTTGCTTTTATCATTGTATTTGCTATGTCAAGCTGCAGCCTCTCTTGCTTCCTCTGACAGACCGCCACTGCTTTAACAACTTCTGAAATGATTTCCTCTGCTCAAAACACACGCGCTTATCATCCACGGACTGCGATCGCGGCGCTGATTTCTGATGTTCAGGCTTCGCTCCAACACAACGATCTTACAAAACCCCCCAGTGAACCAAACCAATGTCCCTGCACCTACTTGATGGCTTTTTTCTCTCCTCTTCCTCTTCCTGAATCAGGAGACCCCACGCACTCCACTCCTGGTTTATTCCTCTTCCCCTGAAAGACAGAGAGAAGAAAAGAGGAGGTTTATTCCCTGTCTAACTGATCACAAGCTTCTCCACCTCCAACTTCTGCACGTCTAGCATTATCCGCCGCTCTCCTCCCTGATGCGTGGCTCGGATCGCTCAAATCAAGTCATCTCCATAGTAATTAAACCACACACAAGCCTCATATTTACATGGAAATAGCCAATTTAGCACTCGGCAGCGTCACGGGCGGCCGGAGAGAAGAGCGAGAGCATGTGGGAGAGACAGAATGACAGAAAGTGTCTTCAGAGGAGTAGGTGGCGATGTGGAAACCCTCCATAGACGTCACTGCTGTCCGCCTCTCTGCTCCATAAACAACATGTTACAGGAGCTTTGTGACACAGCCCACGTTCACGGTTCAGATTTAGGGAGACAGACTGAGTTATAAGGAACACAAGGTATGCAGTCAACTTTTGTATTTACAACACCTGAGCGTGTTAATTCAATTTCGGTTTTCAATATATATTCGATGGTGAGAGCTTCATTTTTTTCACATTCACTTATTTGCATTATAAAATGTAATATAATAATTATATATTTTTTTATTTACATTTTTTTATTTTCCCACTGGAAGGAAGGAAGGAAGGAAGGAAGGAAGGAAGGAAGGAAGGAAGGAAGAAGGAAGGAAGGAAGGAAGTTCTGAAATGTTAGTCTGGGAAAACTGGTTCTAAGCAGGTTTGTTAAAGAAAAATACTCTAATATAATAATCATTATTATATTATTGTACTATATGTGACCACAAAACCAGTCTTAAGTCGCTGGGGTATATTTGTAGCAATAGCCAAAAATACATTGTATGGGTCAAAAGTATTGATTTTTCCAAAAATTATTAAGATATTAAGTAAAGATTATGTTCCATGAAGATATTTCATAAATGTATCAAAACAAAAACTAAATATTATATGCATTGCTAAGAACTTAATTTAGGCAACTTTAAAAGTGATTTTCTCAATATTTTCCAGATTCCAGAATTTTAAATAGTTGTATCTCAGCCAAATATTGTTCTATCATAACAAACCATATATTGATAGAAAGGTTTTTATTCAGCTTTCATATGATGTATAAATCTCAATGTCTAAAAAATTGATCCATATGACTGGTTTTGTGTAGCCGGACTACGTCAGACTTCATACTTCTGCTCAATTTCAGTTGGCTTCTGTACTCAGTCTGATATAGCAAACCAGCTCCCAGATTATCTCCGGCTCCGCACCAGCCGTCCAAACAACGAACAGAGGGCGGGTTGAGAGCCGTGATGTAGACGGTTAAGCACCGAATTTAAGATTGTAGTTTAGGTTAGGGAAATCTTAAATGACAGCGGACATGGAGACACGGGATGCTATTCGCTCTTTTGCCAACTGAAGCCCGAACAAGAAGAGTGTTTGGTTCACATTTTGAATGGAGGAGATGTTGTGGCCCTACTCCCGACAGGTTTTGGGAAAAGTTTAATTTATCAACCGTTACCGATCGTCAGTGAGAAACTGGGGAGGCCAAAGTATGGCAAGGCAATAATTGTGATCATGTCCCCCTTGGTTGCCCTCATGGACGATCAGGTTAAGGAGGCAGCAAAACTCGGTCTGTGTGCTGCACAGCTTGGTGTGCACAATGATCGAGAAATCATGGAAGGGAATTTCAGCCTTATTTTTGGTTGTCCCCGAATCCTGGATTCTCAATCCAAAATGGCAAGCTATGTTGGCATCAACCCTATACCAAGACAACCTTGTCGCCATTGTCGTTGACGAGGCACACGGCACATACAAATGGTGAGTTTGCATACACGGGTTTGGTTATTAACTTCAACATGTTAATTTATTTAGACATCGGCTCAGTTCAACACTGTCATTTGTTGCAAGTTCGAGGCAGCTGAGCCCAGAAGCCCATCACTGCAGAACAAAGATCCAGGGGGCGGGGTTGGATCCACATCTAGGGGGTGGAGATTGGTAGGTTTAGGTGGTGGAAATGGGTAGATTTATGGATCAGGGGGGTGGAGATGGGTAGGTTTAGGTGTGGAGATGGGTAGGTTTATGGATCAGGGGGTGGAGATGGGTAGGTTTAGGTGTGGGGATGGGTAGGTTTATGGATCAGGGGGGTGGAGATTGGTAGGTTTAGGTGTGGAAATGGGTAGGTTTATGGATCAGGGGTGGAGATTGGTAGGTTTAGGGGTGGGAATGGGTAGATTTAGGGGTGGAGATGGGTAGATTTATGGATCAGGGGGTGGAGATGGGTAGGTTTATGGATCAGGGGGTGGAGACAGGTAGGTTTATGGATGGGTAGGTTTATGGATCAGGGGGTGGAGATGGGTAGGTTTAGGGGTGGGGATGGGTAGGTTTATGGATCAGGGGGTGGAGACAGGTAGGTTTAGGTCTATGTAAGGTGGGAGGAGTTGGATCTAGATCCAACCGCACCCCTGGATCTTGTGTTCTGCAGTGAGGACCATCTCGCTGAGCCGGCACATAACATACGTCATAACCAAATGTTATGTGATTGGCTTTCGGGTACACCAATAATTTTAACCCTCAGACAAGCCCACCCCCCCCCCCTCCACCCACGAGAACGTAAACGCTTGCCAATTAAGCCCTTCCAGACTCCAGACAGAAGAGTTTGGTATTACCAGGCTAGGTTTTGTGGTCCAGGGTCACATATGTGGTTTTCATTGGTGGAATCAGAAGCAGTACTGTTAAACTCTTCACGATTTCCATTCCTAGCGAGGCAACATAATTATCCTGGCATATTTTAGAAGTCACACAATAGCGTATCTAAACATTTACAACACTAAAAAACCCAACAAAATGAGAATGAAATCTGCGAAATTAAACACCGGTACAACCCGTCATCTTCCTCTCATCCATCGGTGCGGTTACTGTGTCGACGGGATCTCCTCGCAGCGAGATCTGTCTCATACCATCTCGTCCCGCGCTCCCGTCGGCAGCGGTTCTGGCTCAGAGCTCAGCTAGTTCTGCCAGCTCATCTCTCTCACGGGGTCGGAGGTCAGGAGTATCATTAGCCGCTGGGACAGGAGCCGCCACACGCTGCCTAATGGTGCTCAGTGATTGGTCGAGGGCTGCGTGGCTACAGGAAACTCCCTGAGCAAGGGCACAATCTCAATTCTCTGAGCGTTTGGTCTTTTCTGGATGGAGCAAACAAACAAATAACAGTCCCGTCCCACATTTTTAGATTGCGTTAAGTAGTAAAATGCAGATATTAAAAGGCGAAATTCTGTGCACACCTTATTGATGATGCAAACTTTGCACAGGCAAGCAGATGAACCCAGAATATAAACACAATGTGCAAAGTTTCACATGAAATGGTTTCCCATAGAAAAATACAATATAGAAAACAGAACTATTTAACACATTATATTCATATTTCGGGCTCATTTGCTTGCCTGTATAAAGTAAGCATAATCATTAAGGTCTGTACTGAATTTCTTCTTTTAATAACATTTAAGGTGCTTTAAGTGTTAGTTTAGTGATTGAAATATTGCGGTGGGTGCATATAATATGGATTGTAAATTGCCCAAACTTGCATTTTGTTTGCATATCTTTGTTTTATTCCTTCGAGAGGTGATCTTAATATTTGCGGTTTGGAAACAGATGAAAAACTGACAGACTCGTGCTGCAGTTCTGGATGTCTTGTCCTTCAAGTCTTCGAACAGGTCACGTGACTGAAAGCTATGAATTCAAAGCCAACTCAGTTGTATGTATTATTTCAAAGAATTTAATTTCATAATCTTTTTTTGAACAATTTATATATTAATAATTTTATGTACATATGAATAATGTATATATTGTGAAGGTTTTGTAAAAAAATTCAATTTAATATATATTTTTTAATAATTGAATATATTTTATAGTAATTTCATAATTTAATTTGTTGAGAAATTGAACCCACAGCCTTGTGCGCTGCTAACGCAATGCTCTACCACTGAGCCACAGGAACACAGTACACAGAACACAATGCACAGTTTTAAGGCAGCTTTAATCGCCTTTTTGGTAACTTCATGTCTTAACTGACAACGACATCGTATGCTCGTAGTTTATACCACGCTTTGATATGAAATGATAAAGGCTACAGCGTGCGCCGGCGTCTTTATGGTGCAATAGAAGAGCACGCGCTCCGAGCCCAGGACTGTTTCTGCGCTAGTTTGTATCGCGCCTGGCGCTGAAGTGAAGGGGAAGCACATGACGTGCATCTGAAACATCTCCAGTTTGATGTGCTCGTAAAGACTTGCTGTGACTGAATAAATGCACTCCTGTCAAGAAAAAAAGAGACCGAAGTAGCAGCTAGAGTGTGTGTGTGTGTGTGTGTGTGGGGGGGGGGTTACCATAGCTCAACCCCTGCTTTAAGGCTTAAATAATTTTAACGCGTTAAACTGAAAAAATTTATCACTTACGATAATGCGCTAATTTTGACAGCACTAATATATAAAATAAAATATTTTGTATTTTATAACATTTATTTTATTATAATTATTTAATATTTTATAATAATTTATACATTTTTTAAATAAAATAATTGCTATGTGATATTTTTTTATGTATTGATAAAAAATTATAATGTATTATTTTGTATAATATTGAAATATCTTGCACCGCTTCATGTTGACTTTAAGATGGTCGAGCTGGTTTCTTGCTGATGTCTATGAACTCTGACCAGCTTACACCAGCGTGGTCTGCCAGTGCCAGGTGTTAGTTCCATCTGATCAGCTCTCTAGACCAGCTAATGTGAAGCTAACTTCAGGTTCAGGATTTTTGCATCAGTATGTTCATCTTCCAAACATCTCAGTCGGCTCTAGAGTCTGACACACTGATTTAAACGAAAAAGGACAGTCCAAGAATCACCCAGATGAGCACAGCACACACAACGACACACACATGAGTCAGTCAGCTGGAGGGGACAGCAGCGACACACACACACACACACACATTATAATTACTACTGACTAACCCCAGAGACAACATGGGTAGCAGAAGCTTGGATAATAATAGAAAAATGAATGGAAAATATCAGAATGTTCAATATTGAAGCTATAGGAATGAAAGCCTTGATTTACAACTATAAGAATCAATAATAATAATAGATGCATTGCCTGATTTTTGTTGTTTTATTTTACTTCAGAACACAAAGTAGCTGGAGTAACATGAAAACTGTTTTTTGGCATGATTTGAACTAAAAAGCAGAATTTATTTGGGATGCACCGATATGAAAATTTCGGCTGATATTGATAATTCTTGATATTTGAAAGCCGATAATCAATATGTTGGCCGATAAATCTATATCCAAATTTGTATATACTTTTTGATAAAAAAAAGGTTTCATTAAAAGCCACATCCCAAAACACTTCAACACAAGCAGCCTAGTTTGAACAGTGCAAGTTTAAAACAAATATTTTACTCTCCCATTACCAGATTTCTCCATAAAAAAATCTTACAAATAAAATAAAATGCAAACAAGTCATTGGACACCATTACATGTGTACAGAATCAAAATGCATGTGCCATGGATAATAAAACGGAAGAGCCATCTGCATGGACAATAATGAAATTATATTCATTACTAAACCATATTGTTGATCAAAATAAAAGTGGTGGTTATTATTAATAATGCTTCAGTGATTTTGAAAAAGTAACAAATGAATAGGCTACCGCTGAAGCGCTTGTTATAGCGGGTTAATTAGGCTACATGAGGATCAGATATTTATAGAACATAAACATAATATTACAACTTATATATGCACAAAAATACGGAAATGCACAAGTTATTTTGAACTAAGTTATGCGCTAGTCAGATGTGTAGCTCGTGGACGCGCACTTGTCTTCCCATAAAACACGCTGAAACACGGCAACTAAACCCAAAGAATTCACAACTTTTTATTATTATAATGTTCTCATTAGAATATTATATCCAGTCCCAATTATAGTTATTAGTTGTGCGCTGCTGTTTGAGCTGCGTGCGCTGAGCTAAAGATGATCACCGGCAAACTGAAGCGCTCTATTAATTTTACCAAACGCATTCTATGAGATAAAGCAGATATACATCAAATAAACACAATATTACTCCGTACAATTGCACAAAAGGCTGCAAATGCACAAGTGAACTTAACTGTCATGGAGGTGTAGCTCTGTTGTGGACGCGCTTAACACACGCACAAAGATTACACAACGTCATTTACAGTAATGTTCTTATCATAATATTATGCAGCCTTTATGACAGACTTGCTCTGCACATGTTGCACATACGTGGATTGTCCTTCTCAAGGTGATTCAATCATATTTCAAGCATTTCAAAACCATCATGGCGAACAGCGCACATCTGAAGTGTCTCTGAAGGAAATAATGCATTATTTATCGGCTTAAAGATATCGGCCAAATGTCTTTATCGGGCCGATATATGATGCATCCCTAGAATTTATTATATTGATTTAAAGCTAATTTATAATATTATTAAATTATATTCATTTTAATTATAAAAGACTAACTAAATGCTGTTCTTTTGAACTTTCAATAAATACAATTAGTCCTGAAAAAAAACATCAGTTTTCATAAAATATGAAGCAGAACAACAGTTTTCAACATTGATAAGAAATGTTTCTTGATCACTAAACAGCATACTGGAATGATTACTGAAATCATTTTATTGAATATTTTAAGAATGAATTAAACTGTATTTAGAAAAAAAACGGAATAATTAAATATTTTGAAATAATCATGCACATGCACCAGACCACTATATCAAATAAAACCCAATCATGTATGAAATATTATGAAATAATATAATAAAAAAGAAATATTATAAAATTAAATAAATTAAATAGACCACTATAGCAAATAAACAACCATTTATTAAATAATATTATAAAACATATACATTAATAGTTTAAATATTATGAAATAAAAAGTGCAAAATCACACACACACACACACACACACTCACACACGCTCACACTCACACACACACACACACACTCACACACGCTCACACACGCACGCACACACACACACACGCTCACACACACACACACACGCACACGCTGTAGTTTCTGGGTAAGTGCACTAGTGCAGTGGTCTGAGCTGCTACACCTTTCTATATCATTACACTCCATGGATCTTCAGAATCCCATGATATTAGCATACAGTAATAGCTGCGGCTAAAAGCACCACGCTATCAATTACCTCGACGCCACAGTAGCACCAGTTCACCTTCAAACACAATCCAATACCCAATTTAGAGCAAGTGGATCAATAAACCAATTACACGAGACACTTTACAGACCGTTTAAAGACAAACACATCCAGGACACGCAGTGACATGTTCAGAGACACCTTACATGCCCTCAAAGACTGATTACATGCACTTACACACATTACATCTCTGACATTCAGTGACATGTTCAGAGCCACCTTACATGCCCTCAAAGACTGATTACATGCACTTACACACATTACATCTCTGACATTCAGTGACATGGTAATGCCATGGTACCTGTAACGCTAATACTCTATGATTCACCTTGAGAGAGAATTTAATTAGCAATTTAAATCACAATTAAATCAATAGACTAATTAAAAACGACCCTTCAAGCAGCATGAACGAGTGACACAGAAATGCATGATTAGCCATAAAAGCATTAAACATGATACATAAAGACTGATTAAATATTGAAATACATCCATGTTGCTTATATACATACACACATTTTATTTATATATATATATGTATATATATATATGTGCGTGTATGCTTAAAACAAAAAAATATGCAATTTTGGAAATAAAAGTAATAAAAAATATTTGTATTTTAATTATTCTGATATCTTATTCGACTGAGCTTCGAGTAAATAATATGCTTTTTTAAAATAAAAAAATACAGCTAATTAATGCTTAACACATTTTTTTTACAATTTTGGTAATACAAATAATTATGATTTTTTAATTATATATAAATACAATTATGCATATGAAATGTAAATGTAATAATATATATTTTATTTTATTTTTTCTCTGAAATTCATTAATATTTAAAGCAATTATCTTTCAATTAAAAACGATTTTGAAAGATGCAAAACATGAAAAATACAGCTGAAGAACATTATATTTTTTATATATAAAAGCACTAGACATTAAACACGATAAAAAAGGCGAGATTTCCTCAGACTAACTAAATATTCAAATTAATGCATGTTACTTAAAAAATAAACAATAAATTATGCTCAAAACAAGAAAAAAAACTGTTTTGGTAATAAAAAGTATTTTTTAATAAAAAAAATATTAAGATGCATATATTTTCTGAAAAGCAAAATTCATAATGTTAGAAATTCTATAAAAATATAAGTCGAAACAAAAAAAGAAACACAGCTGAAGAACATGTAGCAAGAGTAGTGTGTGATTGGTAAATATCACACACACACACACACACGGAGTACTTACAGGCTGCAGTTTCTGGGTAAGAAGTCACCGTTTTTGACAGAAAAGATGAAGCAATCAGAGGAAACTCATCTGCCATCAACTGTATCATGACATTTTCACAGAGAGAGATGAGAACGAAACATGAGAGAGAGGAAGAGTGCGGGAGGAGGAGGGGTCTGAGAGAGAAGAGGGGATGAAAGTGAGGGAGGAGAGGATACCGCCGATGATTGAGACGAACGGAGGAAGCGACAGCTCGCCAACTGTGAGGCTCGGAGGGGGAACGAGTGACCGCGTGTGTGTGTGTGTGTGTGTGTGCGTGTGGAATGGAGATAGAGAGAGTCAGAGATGTGCATTCAGAAGCATGACTCGCTCTGAGCAAAGACACACGTGCAAACGCTGCTCCACAAACGGCTGCAGGCAAAGACATCAGAAAGAGCTTCAGCCCAACAGACACAAGCACGTTCCCCTCTCTCTCTCTCTCTCTCTCTGTCTCTCTCTCTCTCTCTCTCTCTCTGTCTCTCTCTCTCTCTCTCTCATCTTTTCTGTATTCTGTAAACTATATTCATCTCTCTCTGGCTTGGGCTTCATATGCGGTTTTTCTCTTTCTCTCTAAATTTTTGAAGTACTTTATTGGAGTGATTGGTCCACACAACACCTACCATTAATACACAGTAAGTATCAACAAATAAAATCAGTAACGAAAATTCATTTCCCAGATATTTACCGATGCAGAAAATAAAATACAAAGATCTAAAAATATAACTTTATAAAATAAAACATATACAAATATTTGAATAAAATACTTTATAAAAAAAAAAAATATATATAATTAAAATGTTTAATAAAAAATAATTTATTTATTTTTTAAAAACATTTTAATTATTAATTATTTAATAATTAAAAAACAAATATTTTATTAAAAAAAAATCAATCATAAAATACAATATATAATTATATAATAAAACAAAAAACTAAATATTTTAGGAAAAAATTTGATATGATAAAATGCATAAAATAAAATACTTTCTAAAAATAAAATACAAAAATCGTACTTTTTTAACAAACATAACATACATATATATATATATGTAAAATGATATACGCTGCCGCTCAAAAGTTTGGGATCAGTGAGATTGTTAATGTTTTTTAAGGGAGTATTTTCTGCTCATCAATGTTGTATTTATTCAATCAGAAATGCAGCAAAAAAAATTATATTGTGAAATTTTATTGCAATTTCTAATATCGGTTTCCTATTTTATTATAGAATATAATTTATTTATGTGATGCAGCGCTGAATTTTCTGCATAATTACTCCAGTCTTCAGGGTCACATGATCCTTCAGAAATCATTTGAATATGTTGATTTATTATGAGTGTGGAAACTGTTGTGCTGCTTCATATTTGATTTTTCTTTTATTCTTTGATTAGTTAAAAAAGCAGCATTTATTTAAAAATAAATTGTTACAATATACAATACTTTTCAAAAATGTGGGGGTCAGTATTTTATTTTTTTAAATTAATACTTTTAATCAGGATTGTTGTGTTAAATGAATAAATATCATAGTAAAGACTTACATTAGAAGAAAATATCTCCTTGTGAGAATGTTTCTCAAATGCAGATGATATCATAAGAACAGTTTGTTAACAATTTAATTAACATTTACATAACGTTAAGCCAAAAGTTTGTAGAACACTCCCTGTTAATAATTGTATAATACGGTTTTCAATTTAGCTCTAATGTACTTCAGTAGATTAAAGCGAGAGAGAGAGAGAGAGAGAGATCTAATGTACTTCAGTAGATTAAAGCAAGAGAGAGAGAGAGAGAGAGAGCTCTAATGTACTTCAGTAGATTAAAGTGAGAGAGAGAGAGACAGAGACAGAGACAGAGAGAGAGAGAGCTCTAATGTACTTCAGTAGATTAAAGTGAGAGAGAGAGAGACAGAGACAGAGACAGAGACAGAGACAGAGAGAGAGAGACAGAGACAGCGACAGAGAGAGAGAGAGAGAGAGAGAGAGAGAGAGAGAGATACTTGTATTAACGTCACCTAGATTAAAGTGAGAGAGAGAGAGACAGAGAGAGAGAGACAGAGACAGAGACAGAGAGAGAGAGAGAGAGAGAGAGAGATACTTGTATTAACGTCACCTTCTGTCAACCTAACAGCACATAAACGATCATTATAAAAACCCACTCCATAACAAACATCCAGCAACACACTCACACTCATCCCACTTCACACACGCAATTACTATCATCCGCTGGAAGAAGCTCTCGATTACACGGCAGCCAATCAGAGCGAAGCACCAATCAGGCCTTAACGAGCGCTGTGGGGAGAGAGAGGCGGAGTCAGATAACACACCGCTGTGTGCTCTACACTGTAGTTGAACAATACATCTCCAGTGTGACCAATGGACCAGACGTGACCCTCTTTACATCATTTTGTCTTCATTATTTGAATGTTAATTTGACAGAAAACTGTATTTAATTTTTTTTTATAAATTAATTGCTAACTGAAAATATAAATATTGAGCATTGGTAAAATATACAAAAAGATTTTATTTTGTAATGTAAAACAAACTGAGTAAAAACTATTTTTGTGAGACTTTAAGTTCAAGGTCTAGCACAGGGTTCTCAAAGTCATTCAGAGGTCCAAATATGAGTATTCATCGTTGCCAAAGGTCCGGACAATTGGTTATTACAAAACTTAATAAACATACACCATAAAAAAAAATAGTTTTGAAAGTGCAAAACTTAATAAACATGCACCATTCAAAAAAAATACATTTTGAAAGTGCCCTTTGCATTCTACAAGTGCAAACGACAAGTGCAAAACAACTGATTTAAGTGTCTGCAATAGAGGTCGACTGATAAGGGTTTTTCTCTGGCCAATGCCGATATTTAGAAATCAGGGCAGGCGATGGCCGATATATGATGCAGATTTTTTTGGCCGATATATTTGTTTAAAATTGGCTATTTTTTGTTTCTTTTTTTTATATTAAAAGTAGAGTAGAGTAATTGTTTATAGCAGGGCGCAAGATGGTAATAGTAGTAGTAGCGTAATTCATAGTACCGGTAATAATACATGGCTCAAAACTTAAGCATCTTCTCAAAACAGTTCTGGGGCCTGTTTCATTAAACAGATTTACCAAATAAGCCAGGTTTATTTCAGTTAGTCTGATTTATTGTCAATTGATTTGGTTCAAAATATGTCAGATTAACTGAAATAAGGCTGGCTTGTTTGTTAAATGTGTTTCAATGAACAACCCCCTGAAGCATGCGTTTTGAAACACCAGTGTTTCACGATAGACTTGTTAATTCATCCTCTGCCAGCAGGAGGCGCTGCTGGGGCGGGAGATATAGCAGTTTCCCCGGTAACGGATGTAAACAAATCAGCGCTACGCTCACGAAAGCTACTTTATCAGGCATTACAGGAACACAAAATGAAAATGACATCAACGCTTTTGTGAAGACGACGTTCGGTTCCTTTTAAAGATGCGTTCATATAAAACACCCGTGCTGCATTTCAATTTTGAAACGTGCAGTGCTCAGTTTATTCGACCAAGTGTGTATAAGCCCTTTGAAAATCTGTTTGTGCCGGTCAGTTTTGATATTGTGAAGGGTCGCAAATAACTTGTATGTATGGGAAACACTGGACACTGTCAAATGGCCATAATCTAAGTGATAACAAAAATAAAACAAAATATTCATATTAGCGCTGAAATGTCGCCCGATTATATCAAACGTCATACTGGATTTCATGACAACAAATGTCATGAAGGAAAAGTTTCAATATCTCGCCTTTGCTATCAATTTCGGACCATCTCCAAAAAGACAATAACATCTAAACAAACGATTTACAAGTTTAGCATGCGTTTATCAAAGTAGGAAATATAATTAGTGCTCTTGAAATACGAAATGGAGGTGGGTCCGGATTGAATTCCTCCCGGGTCCGGATCCGGATCGGACTTTGAGACGCATTGGTCTAGCTGCTATTACTGATCCAAATAGTCATTGTTGAATAACAAAAAAAATAACAAAAATGCTCAGCTTAACAAATTAATCATTCCATATTTATAGAGTAAAAAAAAAACAAATGAAATGTTTATTTACAAATGTATAAAATTCATGTTAAATATAATCCTAAAAATTGTATATTTCTTTCCCAAAAAATTAAATGCAAGTATAAAATTATTATTTATTTATTTTTTAAGTTCAACGTTCATTAAAATAATTTTAAATCGCTTTATATCTGAGATACTAACTGGATGGGACTCACTGAATTAACCATGCATTATTTGCTGTATACAGTATATGATCAGCATACTACAGTAAAATCAATGATGACTAGTTATACCTGGAGAAAGCCAGTTATTGCTCACTCTAGATATTAAATTAACCTATTATTGTACATTTTCCGGCAAAATGAAGTGTGCTCCCTAATTGCATCTGACAGCAACAACAGAAGCTAAATCTGATTCTAGCCTCGCACACTACTTAGAGTGGACAGTATGTGAATTAGAACACAGTTCAGCTTCTGAAGGAACATTCTATTTTATCACATCAATTCCAGTCAGTCAAAAAATCAGCGGTCACTCCTCAAAATGCCTGTTTCCCTTCATTATTAGAGAAAGAGTGCCGGGAGAAGCGGCTGTTTTATCACAAAGTGCAGTACAGAACAAGAGGTCTCCACCAACCCCAAGACAGGATGTAATTATCACAGCGCTTCTCACACACACACACACACGCACACGCATGCAGGCACGCACACGCACACACGCACACACACATGCACCAATCTGAGTCTCAGCAGACTTCATTAAGGATTTAATACCAATCTGCTTGACCCCATGACACCTAGTCATGACGCAGGGGAAGCGTGAAGTCCAACTGACTCACAGACTGACTTCACTCATCGCTCCGGGTGGAGCACAGTCAAACACTGAATAAACCCATTTTACTTCTGTAATGGGATACATTTCTGAGAGTAACATTCAATAAAAAATACTTTTAAATATTTATGTATTTTTAGAAGCATACATACATACATATATATATATATATGCAATAGAAATATAAAATGCCTGCATGCTCAAAATGTCACTTATGTCAGTCTGTTATTAATTATTTGTGTTTTTGGAGCCTAGGTCTGCTGACTTTTTTCTGTTTTTGTAAAATATTAAAAAAGTTTTTTCTTTATAGAATAATATACAAGAAGTTGGGCAGTTTAAATTATAACTCACTAAATTCATTAAACTTTCCTCTTGTTGGAAAATGATGCATATGATTTAAATTATTGCTGATTAGTTAGTAGTTCTCATAATTAATACATTCTTACTGATGATTTTGAGCCTTCAAGTGCATGAAAATCAGCGCAGAAAATCTGGAAAAAGTCTGTCTAGCTCTCAAACAGACACGCATGCATTGATTAAATGGCCAGTGCTGATTAGTAAATCTTTAGGAGGTTCTTAACGAGTCTTTGAGGAAGAGTTAATGAAGTAAAAAGGTCCATTTTGACATGATAGCATCACACAGTTGCTGCAGATTTGTCGTCTGCACATCCATGATGTGAATCTCTCGTTCCACCACATCCCAAAGGTGCTCTATTGGATTGAGATCTGGTGACTGTGGAGGTCATTTGAGTAAAGTGAACTCATTGTCATGTTCAAGAAACCAGTCTGAGATGATTTGAGCTTTGTGACACGATGCATTATCCTGCTGGAAGTACATCAGAAGATGGTACACTGTGGTCATAAAGGGATGGACATGGTCAGCAACAATACTCAGGTAGACTGTGGCGTTTAAACGATGCTCGATTGGTACTAAGAGACCCAAAGTGTGATGAGGCAGGGTGATCCATGCTTTCATGATCTTTAGGCCAAATTCTGACCCTACATCTGAATGTTGCAGCAGAAATCGAGACTCATCAGACCAGGCAACGTTTTTACAATCTTCTATTGTCATATTTTGGTGATCCTGTGTGAATTGTATCCTCGTGTGCTGTTCTTATCTGACAGGAGCGGCACCGGTGTGGTCTTCTGTTGCTGGAGTCCATCTGCTTCAGGGTTCGATGTGTTGTGTGTTCAGAGATGGTATTCTGCAGATCTTGGTTGTAACGAGTGGTTATTTGAGTTACTGTTGTCTTTCTATCATCTCTAACCAGTCTGTCCATTCTCCTCTGACCTCTGACATCATTTACATTTACATTTATGCATTTAGCAGACGCTTTCATCCAAAGCGACTTACAATTGCATTCAGGTTATACATTTTTATTAGTACATGTGTTCCCTGGGAATCGAACCCACAACCTTTCGCTCAGCTGACGCAATGCTCTACCACTGAGCCACACAGGAACACGTCAGGAACACATCAACAAGACATTTTCGTCCACACAACTGCCGCTCACTGGATATTTTCTCTTTTTCAGACCATTCTCTGTAAACCCTAGAGATGGTTGTGTGTGAAAATCCCAGTAGATCAGCAGTTTCTGAAATACTCAGACCAGCCCGTCTGGCACCAACAACCATTCCACGCTCATTCTAAAGCGTAAAAAAAGCCCTGAAAACCTGTTTGTCCTTGAATGAAGAGAATATGATGCATCTGTCTCACTCAGAGGGTAGTCCGGACTGCTGAGCGAATCATTGGTACAACCCTCCCCACTCTCCAAGAACAGTATTTATCCAGAGTGAGCAAAAAGGCTGGAAAAATCACTCTGGACCGCTTACATCCAGCACACTCCTCTTTGAACCGTTACCGTCTGGTCGACGCTAGAGAGCACCAGAACGACCAGACACAGAAACAGTTTCTTTTCCCCAAGCAATCATCTCATGAACACGTGACATTAAACGTGGAACACACAACACTATTATATTTATAACACACACACATACATATTTTTATTTCAAATTTGCACATATCAGACCTGTGCACACATAATTGTCTGTATTGTATATTGTGTTTTTGCCATTTTGTACATTGCCTATGTGTATATTATTCTTTATTATCCGTGTCTTGTCCTGTTGCACTGTGGAGCTTCTGTCACTATAACAAATTCCTCATATGTGTAAACATACCCGGCCAATAAAGCTCATTCTTTCTCCCTCTCATTACACTCGTCTGTCTGAAAGTCTGCCTGTCTTCCTGTACGGAGGAGAATATGTAACCCGATCGCTCTACACAGACCGGCTACTCCATCCACCCAGCAGACCCACAGTACAGATGAGCCAATCCTTCATGTTTCTTGTTCTCTTCGCTGAAAAACTCAGAGGTTGGGAACACTGAGATGATCTTAAAGGGACAGTACACCCAGAAATGACAATTGTTTTATAAATTACTCATGATCTGTGGAACATAAGAAACAAAAGAAATCGGAGCTCACTAATTCTTTCATCACTATAATGCATTTTGATAGTCCACTTTAGACGTTATACTAAATATAAGTAACTTTGCAACTACATGTCAACTAATTCTCATTCATTTTCAACTACATGTCTACTAACTCTCAGAGTAGACTGTTAGGTTAGGTTTGGGGTTAGTAGAATATGTTGACATACTTGTAAAGTTTCTCATAGTCAGTATGTTGTATGTTGTGGACCCATCAAAATAAAGTGTTAGAAGATAGTAAGCAGACAGTCTACTAATACTCTAATGACTGCTAGTTCACATGTAGTTGCAAAAGTTACTTACTGTTAGTAGAATGTCTAAAGTGGACTATTAAAATAAAGTGTTACCGAAACGCCTAATAGTAAATATTAAACTTTAGCACGTTATTTATGCTTGACAGCACGCAACACGCTATCAGCAACTCTAAACACCTTTGTGACTGTATAAGAAAACCCTCATATAACTCAAAACGCCTTAGCAACTGCATAGCAACACCCTCACTTAACTCAAAACACCCTAACAACATGCCAACGACCCAAAACACTATGGCAACTGCATAGCAATATGCTCATAACTCAAAACACCCTAGCAACCAAGTTAATTAAAATAAAGCAAAAATGTAATAAAATATTAAATAAATAATTCAAACTAAACTAACCTTTAACGGAGTGTCTATTTACACTAAGTGAAAAATAGCCCGCCTTGATGGCAGAGGCTATTTACACTAACTGATTACAACTGATTACTTTAAGATTACAAAAGTCTGTTAGCTCTGGAGGTGCAGATGGTAACATTTGTGCCATACTCATTTTGACGCGATCGACCCGGGTTCGAATCCGCCTCTTGGAAAACTTTTTTTTCTCCCTTTTCAAATCACATCAGAAAAGCATTTATTTTCAGTAAAAATTAAGGAAATAACCAAAAAGTTGAAAATAAAGTATCGGGTAGGGTTTGGGAGGGCATTTTCACTTAGGGGTGTACTCACTTTTGTGGCCAGCGGTTTAGACATTAATAGGCTGTGTGTTGAGTTATTTTGAGGGGACAGCAAATGTACTGTTATACAAGCTGTACACTCACTACTCTACATTGTAGCAAAGTGACACTTTCTTCAGTGTTGTCACATGAAAAGATATAATAAAATATTTACAAAAATGTGAGGGGTGTACTCACTTCTGTGAGATACTGTACATAACACTAAGATAACACTAAAATAACATTAATTTTGACACTTTCAATCAGCACACACACACTCTCAGCAAACATACTGTTAGTCTTCCTTTAACACACATCCAACTAACTGCTCAATTTAACTTAATGTTACTGGCAGAGGTGACCCGTCTGAGCTTAATGAGGCAGCGACAGGTGCAGCTTTCTGCTGAAGTGCAGGTCATTTCCTGTTGAAGTTGACGAACACAAGGTCACAAAGCGTTCTGAGCACCAAAACACACACAGAAATGCATTCACTTAGCCATTGTCATAACAAAAACACTGTAAATCAGACTGGTGTTACACAGCAATTTTCACATGATCAGTCCGGTCTGCTGGCTGCTTTTAAAGAGGTGTTTCAAAGCTAGACCAACTTAATATTGCCATGACTAGGCTGGGAGACCATCTTAAGCCATCTATAACCACCTTTAAAGGGATAGTGCATCCAAAACATTAATAATTTGTGTTGAACTGGACTGGAACACCTGAACTGGAGCACTGAATGAGTTCATTCATCACTGGATCATACCCGCTGCTATTTTGAGACCAGTTTCTTGCACAGACAAATTGTTTTCCTTCTTAAGACCTCAATATATTGTCAGGAAACACGGGTAATTAATTTTGTTTAGCTGCTGACTTGCATTTTATGGATCACCAAGGACAACAGTTTCAGCTGAAAATCTTATTTACTGTTCTACTGAAGAAAGAAAGTCATCTACATCTTGGATGGCCTGAGGGTAAGTAAATTAATGGAAAATTTTCATTTTTGGGTGAACTATTCCTTTAAGAACTTTGCTTATATTAGTACTCAGTACAGAGAATGTTAATGATTTACAGATAAAGCATAACAAAGACCTCAAACCATGCAGCCATCTGGCAAGCGCTTCAAGAGCATGATGGCAAAGACTAAAGACTGCGGAGGAGTTTCTTCCCTCAGGCATTACTCCTAAACTCAGTCTCTTCACATTATGAATCATTTTTAAAACTGTTGAGGGCATCCATCCATTATCCACACTGCTGCTATGTGTACATAAGGTCACATTCTCTTGCACATCCGTGAGTTTCATTAATATTTATTATCCACAGTAAACACAGTATTGCACATTTTATCTCATTGCACATCCTCAGGCATGCATATATATATTCTCTTGTGTTACGCATTTTTAGTATGCATTGCACATCCTCATTAACCAAAACACACACATGCACGCACAGGTCGAGAGTGCATGTATGAGCCTCAATGACCTCGTGACACCCGCTGTGATTGCCTGTGGTCACTTTCTGGGTCGAGTAAGGTCAAATATCACGTACCGTTGTTGTTGAGAATATGTGGCTGAATTTACGATGGCCTGTACGTGTGCTTCAATTATGAATCATTTTTAAATTTGAGGGCATCCATGAAAGAAGGTCTCCAGAGTATAGCCAAGTAAACACAGAAATTCACTCCCTCAGGCATGCACACATACGCACTTGTTAGTATGCATGTGCACATCCTCACTAACCAAAACACACACATGCACGCACAGGTCGAGAGTGCATGTATGAGCTCAATGACCTCGTGACACTCGCTGTGATTGCCTGTGGTCACTCTTCTGGGTCGAGTAAGGTCAAATATCACGTACCGTTGTTGTTGAGAATATGTGGCTGAATTTACGATGGCCTGTACGTGTGAGATCTGCTGACATGTTCAATTAAGTAGTTGGCTTTTGGTGGCGTAAATGGGAAATGGCTCTTTTACTTTGAAACACCTTTCAGGTCACTCAAGGTTGTTCCAATCAGCACTGCCATTTAAAAGTCTGATCAGCGGTCGTGAGGCTGAAATTACAGGTCACTGTTTTCAGCCTTTAATTGGAGAAAACCCTTTTGGCTCTTCACATGACGTCACCGAGGAAACAAGCTGAACGGGTCTAATATCAAACACAATACTAAATAAACTACATTTACTGAGGAAAATGATGTTCTGTGTGGTTGCAAATGTGTTTCTATGTGGTTTCTATCATGTTGATCAGTGGTTGCTATACAGTTAGGATGTATGTAGGCGGTAGTTAAGTGTTCTGAGTTCTTTTTAGTGCTTTGCAGTTGCTAGGATGTTCACCTCAGTGTTGCTATTTGGAGTGTCGCGATATACCGGTATTGACGATTGTAACACCTATACCTTTGTCTTTTGTGTAAGTGTCACACGAAATGAGAGGACCAAACAGACCAATTGTACTCATGAGTCAAGTGCATTACATATAATTTCCCAGAACATGCAAATGCAATATGACACAAACAATTGAGAGTTCAACAGTTAGGACCAGAGCTTAAAAAACAGTCCAGAATTCCAAAACATAGTCCTTGGCTTGTAATCACTTAGACTCATAAACATTCCTGTGGCTCAGTGGTTGAGCATTGCATTAGCAGCGCAAAGGTTGTGGGTTCAATTCCCAAGGAACACATGTACTGACAAATGTATAGCCTGAATGTACTGTAAGTCGCTTTGGATAAAAGTGATAAATGTAAGTGCAAAAATAACAGTACTTGAATGCCAAGATGATTCCTCAGCAAAGTTCAACCAGAAATGAGATGTTAGAAGTCCAACGTTGCTTTCAAGCAGTAGATGAAAGTCAGTTCTCCTAAATCCAGACTTCTCAGATGTTTAAGCCATCAAATAATCCATACATGCTCACAACACAAACCCTCTGTAGACAAACATTTAAACAAACAAACCATAACCAAATGCTACAAACACATATTTACCAAAGCAAAATATCATGAACCATTACTCACAGATGAGCTTTGAACTATAAAGTTCCTCAAACAGGATACAGAGACCCAAACCAAAGAAAATAGAGAATTAACTTCCTGCCATTTCTCCTTCTGTGCTACCTTAAATAGGTGAATTCCATGCATTACTTTAACAGAGCGCCCTCTAATGCTCAGGTGAGTAATGACAGTGCTGCTCTAAGAGGACTTCTGGTACATAAGTAACAGAGAAACCGTTACACGATAACCGTGATATTCCAAAGCAACAATTATAGATATCATGTTAATTTATTATGTGACGCAGTGGCGGCTGGTGCTAAAACATTTTGGGGGGGTGCAAACAAACTGAAAGTCTGGTCCAAGCTCCTTGATCCTTTTTTTCTTCAGTCCCAACACCTTATGAACGGGTATCATTGGGTGTAGAAAATAAAACTCAAACAAAGTAAAAAATTATTTCATCTGGAGATATTGCGCTTGCTTCCCCCCACAGGTTTCTAATTAGTATCTGTCTGTCAACTGACGAGTGGATAACGAGAGTCGTTGAGAACTTATGGTCCAATCACATGAGGCCAAACCGTGGTATGAAAAATCTAATATTGATTCGCTCTAACAACAAAAGTGGGAGGAGCCTGCGCCCCAAGGACAATTTGAAACCAGCCAATTAGAGCTGTATGCCTCAAATGCACATGCTATTTGAAAAGTGGTTATGTCAGGGTGTTGCTTGCTGGTTGCTACATACACACTCATTAGTATGTGGTTGCTAGGGCGTTGCTATGCGGTTTCTAACGCATTCTAAGTGGTTTCCAGCATGTTGCTTGGTGGTTGCTGCAGTATGTGGTTGCTAGGACGTTGTTATGCAGTTTCTATGGTGTTGCTATGCGGTTTCTAAAGCATTCCAAGTGGTCTTTACCATGTTGCTTGGTAGTAGCTACAGTATGCAGTTGCTAGGGAGTTGCTATGCAGTTTCTAAGGTATTGTAAGTGGTTTTCAGCATGTTGCTTGGTGGTTGCTACAGTATGCGGTTGCTAGGGAGTTGCTATGCGGTTTCTAAGGTGTTGTAATGCTGTTTCTAAGGTATTCTAAGTGGTTTTTAGAACATTGCTTGGTGATTGATACATTGTGTTGTTATTATGGTGTTGCTATGCAGTGTCTAAGGTATTCTAAGTGGTATTCAGGATGTTACTTGGTTGTCACCAGAGTATTTGGTTGGTAGGGTGTTGCTGTGCGGTATTTTAAGCGGTATTGTTAACATGTTATGCAGGCTAACTTGAAGGGGTATTCTGGGTGGTTGCTAGACCATTGCTAGCGCATTCTCCTGTAGTGTGACCAGCAAGTTGCCACTGATGGAGTTGACGATATACCGGTATTGTGGGTGATAACCGCAATGTGGTTTCTTAAAGAGAACCGGACCGGTCTTATGCTAACACCACATTAAAAGTCAAATTTTACTCCAGCGCCAGTACCTGGTTGAATCTCCAATATTGCACCTTAACCCTGAAACCTGTCAAACCAGAAGAAGACTGTAGCACTCGCTGTATAAACGCTTAAAGTATCAGTTTAGATGTTAATATGGAAACATGCTTTACACACACATAAGGTTCATTAGTTAATTACATTAGTTAACATGACAGCCCTCATACAGAATGAACAATCTTCCACAGCATTTATTAATCTCTAGGGTTCATGTTAATTTCAGCACTGGGGGTACACGTATGACACGCATATTAACACAATTAGCAAGTTGTGTTTGTACTCACATTAATGCACTTTGAGCCACTAACATGAACGAGTCAGTGAACGAGCTGCATGTGCCGTCGGTCTACTGAGCTGCTGGACCGTCCTAACAAAGATCAATAAAATGCTGTAATAAATGCACTTGTTAATTAATCAGCTTGGAGACCACATTATTATTTAAAGTGCGACATTTCACAAATTTACTCATCGTACTGTTGAGGTCCTTGACTGTATTTTCTCACTTGTTATTTCATAGGAGCTCCAAAGAGGACATCTGAGAAAGCCAAAGTATTGATGCCCAGCGTTTAACTGAGAATCCTCAATGTTCAATTCTCCCAGGCTGTGAAAGACTAACTCTTAAACCATAAAATATTAAATCTGTCATGTTATAGAAAGCTCACTGATATCTCCCCCCCCCCCCCAAGGTTTCTATAGATACCGTGATATATCGATATCGTGAATTCTTATGGCCACAATAACCGTGATATGAAAAATCTAATATTGTGACAGCCCTAGTTGCTACTGTATGTGAATGACATGGTATTGCAAGTGTTTTTTAGCGTGTTGCTTGCTGGTTGCTACAGTATGTGGTTGCTAGGGCGTTGCTATGCGGTTTCTAAAGCATTCTAAGTGGTTTTCAGCATGTTGCTTGGTGGTTGCTGCAGTATGTGGTTGCTAGGGAGTTGCTATGCGGTTTCTAAGGTATTCTGCTAAATTTCAAGTGTGTGCGTAACTCAAGGGAGTTGCTATGCTGTTTCTAAGGTATTCTAAGTGTTTTTTAGAACATTGCTTGGTGGTTGATACATTATGTTGTTACTAGGGTGTTGCTATGCAGTTTCTAAGGCATTCTAAGTGGTGTTAAGCATGTTGCTTCATGGTAGCTACAGTATTTGGTTGCTACCATTTCTATGCCAAACGTGTCCACACAAGGTATTCTAAGTGGTATTCAGTTACCACCAGAACGACACCAGCAGCATTTTAAGTGTTTTTTTTCAATATGCGGTTGATGGGGTATTCTGGGTGGTTGCTAGACCATTGCTAGGCATTCTCTGTAGTGTTTAGCAAGTTGCTATGGAGTTGCTAAGGTGTTGTGGGTGGTCTGTGTGGTTTCTTAAGTTAAAAGTCATAGGGGGACTTTGAAATAAAACTGTAGACTCCTGTAGTCATGACATTTATCAAACTCTGACGGGTTCACGAATGCTAGGAGTTTTGACTCATGCCAAGCCTCTGAAGTCCAAAGCTTTTGGATGATTAATATTTTTTATTTGATGGGAACATGTGACTGGAGAACAAAATCAGAAAGGCAGAAAAAGACGCATCTGAGACAAAGTTGATACTTAACTGAGAATTCAATTAATTCTCCCAGGCTGTGAAAGACTAACTCTTAAACCATAAAATATTAAATCTGTCATGTTATAGAAAGCTCAGAAACATTTAAGTTACACAAACGCAGATGCAACGTTTGTTCAACGCATTGTCAACGTTCTGCCCCATTGTACAAATGCATGTACTTGAATGTCTTAAATGTGTGTGCGTAACTCACCAGCTTACGTTGACACCATCCACAGACGCCGCAGAGCGCTACCAGCCAAACGCCACACACGGTTACCGCCAACGACACCAGCAGCACGCTCAACGAGACGGAGCCTGTGAAACACACACTCAACGTTAATATCCAAGCATTGGGGGAACAGTCTGACATTTACTCTGACGAGAATGCTAGGAGTTTATGAAGCCTCTGAAGTCCTAAAGACGGATCAATATTTTTCACGATGGGAACAAATGTGACTGGAGAACAAAATCAGAAAGGCAGAAAAAGACGCTTGTAGAGGGAAAGAGAGTTTTAGATAAAAAGTATGAGATACACCAAATCCAAAAATATACTGTATCAATATTGAACATTTACAAATGCAAGATCAACATTATTTACCATGTTGCTTGGTGGTTGCTACAATATGTGGTTTCTAAGCTAGTATTCTAAATGGTTTTTAGTACGTGCTATGCAATTTCTAATGTGGTATTGTACAGTATGTGGTTGCAGGGCATGTTGCTATCAGCCACAGTATGTAGTTGCTAGGGCATTGCTAGGTGGATTTCTATGTTGCTTGGTGGTTAGTACAGTATGTGGTTGCTAGGGAATTGCTATAAGGTTACTAAGGTATTCTAAGTGGTTCTAACAATTTGTGAGCAGTGGCGGCTGGTGCTAAAACATTTTTGGGGGGCACAAACAAACTGAAAGTGGGCGATTGGTCCAAGATCCTTGATCCTTTTTTTTTCTTCATCCGAACGCCTATTCTAAATGTGAACGGGTTTTTTGTAAAGATAAAACCAAATTTTCTTGGTGGTAGCTACAGGAGATATGTGGTTGCGCTAGGGCTTCCACATTAATTAGTACCTGTCTGCGGTCAACTGACGAGTGGAAGGAGTATTCCAAGTGGATGAGAACGGTCCAATCACATGTTGGCCAAACATTGGTGGTTATAAAAACAATATTGTACAGTCTAACAACAAAAGTGGGAGGAGCCTGCGCCCCAGGGAATTGCAATTTAAGAAACAAGCCAATTACTAAGGTATTCAAATAAGCTTTTAAAAAGTTTGGTTCTAACAATACACACTCATTAGTCCGGCGCCCCGCAGCACAAATATGTGGCGGCTGGTGAAATATAGTTGTCTGATTTTGGATTTTTGGATTTTCAATAAATTTGGGGGGGCTAACAAACAAACTATGAAAGTACTAAATGGCGATCTGGTCCATTTAGTTAATATTTGCGATATTTTTTTTTACTTATTCTTAACATGTTAAAGGGGGCTTTTTTTTCTTGAAGGGGGGGCATCCGAGCGCCCCCTACGCCTTGTGAACGGGTATTTTTGTAAAGATAAAACCGTGGTTGGTAGGGTGATGTAGTATTTTAAGTGGTTTTCAGCACATTGCTTGGTGTTTGTTATAGTGTGCGGTTGATGGGGTATTCTGGGTGGTTGCTAGACCATATTGCGCTTGTAGGTGCTTCCACGTTAATTAGTAGTGTGTAGCCTGTCTGTCATTGAGTTGCTAAGGTGTTGTAGGTAATCGAGTGGAGGGTGAGAGTCGTTGAGAACAGTTACTACGGTGTTCTAGGTCGGCTGCAGTAGGGTGGTAGTTGGGTGTTGGGAAGTCACCAGGGCTTTTTTCTATGTGGTTTCCAAGCCATTACTATGCAGTTGCCGAGGTGTTCTGAGTGTTTTCTTCACATATAAAAACAATATTGATTCGCTAAGGTGTTCTTGGTAACAACAAAAGTGGGAGGAGCCTGCGCCCCAAGGACAGTTTGGTGGTATCTAAGGTTACCAATAAGGTTCTAAATGAAGAGCTTAGCCTTTCCAAATCACGCGATAAACGCCAAGTTTTAAAAAGTTTGTGTACCTACATTTTGCACACTGTGTACATTAGTCCTATTCACTGCTCCATCAATGTTTCCCCGCACACAATTTCCTTGTCTAAAATGACCTCACTCTCCTGAAATATAGTTGTCCATGATTTTGGATTTTTGGATTTTCAATAAATTATAATATAACTAACAGTAGAAACTATGACACTAAAAGCTGTTTTATTTAGCCTTAATATTTGCGTTTTTTTTAACTTATTCTTAACATGTTAGAGCGCCCGCCGCCCGTGCCGGAACTTGACCCGGGGGGGCGGCGCCCCAGCGCCCCCTTCGAGACCCGCTCGCCACTGTGATGGTGCGTATGACCCGGTTGGTAGGGTTTGCTGTGTAGTATTTTAAGTGGTTTTCAGCATCATTGCTTGGTGTTTGTTACATGTGCGGTCAGATGGGGTATTCTGGGTGGTTGCTAGACCATTGCTACTGTAGGTGCTCTGTGTAGTGTGTAGCTTGTGGCATTTGAGTTGCTAAGGTGTTGTAGGTAATCACTAGGGTGTTGCTATGCATTAACATAGTGTACTAGGTAGGCTGCAGTAGGGTGGTAGTTGGGTGTTGGGAAGTCACCAGGGCTTTTTTCTATGAGGTTTCCAAGGCATTACTATGCAGTTGCCGAGGTGTTCTGAGTGTTTTCTTCATGTTGCTCTGTGGTTACTAAGGTGTTCTTGGTAGTGTGCACTTTGGTGGTATCTAAGGTGTTCTAAATGCATTTTACTGTGTTGCTCTTCAAACTGCAGTAAATGAGCTGAAAGAGAAAACTGGCATTTAACAGTTTAAGCTAATGACTGCAGTCAGACATTTTGTAACACAACAACACATAAAATCTGTATATGTAGCTTAAAGAGTCTGCATACACATGCTTACATAGACTAGATTGTGTTTCAACTGACAATGACACATGAAATGGAGCTTGCTAAGCTACCTGCGTTAGGATTAGGGGTGTGCGATATATATCGTCTGCGATAATATCGTAATTGTTGTTTTAATGATGTGCAATTTTACAATATCAAGTATTTTGCAAAAACCCAACTAACACCTACATAGTGCACGCATACATTAGCCTGCGTGGTGATGAAGGGGTTAATCAGTGCACGACGCGCGCATTTAGAGCGTGTTCTTTCACTGCATGATTCAGTCGATTAAAATGCTTTAAGAATGATCGCAAAATTCAAGATATGGGGCAGAAAATGTATATATTTACGTTTCATAGGATTAAAATCACAGGAAGGGTGCCGTTTTTTCTTCAAAAAATAAGCATGATTACAAATGTGATATTGATTTTATACAACAGTTCAATAAACAATAAGTTAATATTAAGATACTTACGTTTTAGACACCATATTGCCTGTTTTTGCTGCATTTCGCTGACAAAAAATAATTCCAAACAGCTACAGCGATGTTTTGAGTCTCTGATTCGTTCATGAATGATTCAATGAACCGTTTAAATGATTCGGTTCAGTGGCAGTGATTCGTTCCTGAATGATTCAATCGTTTAAATGACTCGGTTCAGTCGCAATGACTCACTTGTTAACCGTGACGTGCTGCCATCTGCTGGCGGTTTAATTTCACATTTAAAGTCTATTTTCATTTTTAAAATAATTTTAAATATCAGTATTCAATGTTTTATGTTCATTTTGATGATATTTGTTTCATTTGTTTGGGAGCAGCCTAAATGTGTATTATATTAATTGACTGGTTAAATGTAACAATTTGACTCAAAAGATGTACACTTTTAGAAACAAAATGGCTTTATTAAAAGGTAAAAATCTAATTTAAACTTATAAATGAAAATATTGATAAATCACTGATGTGAACTGAGCACACAGAATATGAAGAATATCATAAACTGCAGCTGTGCACGATATTCAGATATCAGCACAATAACACACTCGGCAAAATATCGTCTAATTATCGTTATCGAAAAAATCCACACAAATATCGAGATATCATTTTTTTTCAATATCGCACACCCCTAGTTAGGATACATAACGACAAAGGAAACCGTAGGTATAACATGCATGTAGTAGATCAGTGCTGAAGGCCACACATTTGAGACACACAGAGAGACAGACAGAACTGAAAAAGACAGAGAGCGACGGGAAGGAACCTGACAAAATATGATAAATGGACACATCTGCTGATGGAGGTGTAGGGAGGAGATGGAGGGATGGATGGTTGAGGGGAGGGAGGGACAGGAGTAAAGAGTGATAAACGTTTAAGATTGATCTCTCCTGTGAACTGAAGGGACAAAGCGTGATGCACTCATGCAGCGTGTGTGTGTGTGTGTGTGTGTGTGTGTGTGTGTGTGTGTGTGTGTGTGTGTGTGTGTCCGTATAACACACAGGCTCTTTGTTCTGCTGTTCCAGCACAACCTTGTGAAATGAAAGCAGAAGCGAACCTTCAGAAAGAGCTTCTGTTCCACATCAACAATGCTTTACTGTCATAAATATTCTTAATAATAGAAAAGATTGTGGAAAATAAATAAATACATAAAATAATTCAACGCTATCTTATTAATTGCCATGAAATCGGGCTGAATAATTAATTGATTAATAATAAAAAAAATGAATCTTATATATGTATTTAATATTAAAATGTATAATTGTACTATTTATTATTAAATCAAATATATAAATATATTATATAAATCTCTATAGCAACATAAACAAAAGAACACCTTTGGTAGCAATACCTAGCAATCCGAACACCCTAGCAAACACAATGCTTTCTTTTTTAACACCTTCATCTGTTGTTTTGTTTCAAACCGTACACGCTTCTTATCAAAAGATTTGCTTAAGCTATATTTCTCCAGAATAAATGTGACCAGCTTTTATATTTTGTTATCTACATTTAGACACTTTGAGGTGTCCCCATACAAGTCGCTTTATCTTTTTCTGTCGTTGTTTTCATCAGCGCTGTTATAATCAGACACTGAAGTAGTAGTTCTGGGGAAAGCATAGTGTTTTCTCTTTCTTACAGACACTCTCTCACCCATACAAATAGAAACACAGTTCACCACTTTTGAAAAATTTGGCTGCTAGCATGATCCTGTTAGCCTTTCAACACTGAGTGTAAACGGACTCATCACACACACACACACACACACACACACCACAACAGTGTTTGGAACTGCATACTAACATATTTTTGACAGTATGCAGTGCACAGTATGTGAATTTGCTGCATGCATGGAATATGGTTGAGCTACTACCTTTTTCAAAATGCTGTGCACACACAAAAAAGGTCCAACAATGCAATGCAATTGACTTCACTTTGCAGTTCTAGTGTGTCAAATGAATCATATGATGTTTTAAACATCTCCTATAGCATTTCCTCAAGTCCAAGAACAGCAATATTATTATTATTATTATTAGTAGTAGTAGTAGTAGTATAAATTATGTATTTCTATATTTATTATTATTATAGTATATATATTCAATATTATATTATTATTATAAAAATTTTAA